>CAUYRH010155184.1:0-20948 GCA_963574655.1 Perodicticus potto
ATGATGAGAAACTTACCTCAACCTCCCTAGCCAGCTAAACAATGGTAAAAACTCACTCAAGCAGAGATTCCCAGCAAACTGAGTTTCCCAGGTACTGGGCTTTCCAAGTTGTCCCCATGGTTACTGAGTTACCCCCCTGAGCCAACTACCTGACCGTTACTCCGCCTTGTAACCCACCATGTTTTGCTTTTGTACATGCTTGCTTTGCCACATCAGCACAAAAAGGGTATAAAAGGCTGCCTGCATTTCTCTTAGGGGCCGTTTGCCTTTTTGGGGCAGCGGTCCGTCTGTGCAGATGCAACCACTTGATTTGGCCGTTTGCCCTTTGGGCAGTGGTCCGTCTGTACAGATGTAATAAATGACCACCTGATTTGGGCCGTCTGCCTTTTTGCAGCGGCCCCCCTGTGCAGAAGTAAATAAAATCACCTCTGATTTGTACCCAAAGTGGGGGTCCATATTTTTATGGGTGGTCTCAGTTACAACAACACAAGCTCACCTGCAGCCTGGGCCCTGGGGGACCCAGGAGATAGGTGGGAGCTGTGCTCACCTCCTTGGCTTGGTCCATGCCTTGAAGCAGCTCAGAGGCACGGGTCAGGGTGTTGCTGGCAGCCTGCAGAGCCGCCTTCAGGGTGGCATTGTCCCGGGACAGCTCCTGCTTCCGTTGCTGAAGGCAGTCAGGGGCCAGGTGGGAGAGGGGTGGGTGTGGGAAGGAATGACAGGAGTGAGGGATGTGACGGGGTGGGGGAGGCGGGCAGATCAGGTCACTCACCAGGGCTTCTTCCAGAAGCTCCTGGTTGCGGCTGTTGAGCTCCTCAGCCTCCCGCGTGGTGCTCACTGCCCTGTTCAGCGCCTCACGCAGGTCCATGAGGCCGGCCTCATGCTGGGCCAGCTGGTCATGGGCTTGTCTGGCCAGGGCCTGGTTCTCCTCCCAGCCGCTAGTCAGCTGCTCCTGCACACGAGCCAGCACTGGCCAAGCCCAAAGTATGAAGGTGGTCACTCTGGTGCCCCAGGCCCCTTCATGAGCCTGGTTCCCCTCTGTGCCCACCAAGCCCTCATCTGCTCCTGTGCAGTTGATCGAACACCCTTCGAGCTGACTTGCACACAGGGCTCCCAGGCTCAGTCCCTGCCCCTCCCTGCTTCTGCCTGCCGGGGGCCGACACCACTCACATCTCTGGGCCTCGGCCAGCTCAGCCTCTGCCACGGCCAAAGGGACCCCCAGGTCACGGGCCTCCATCTCCCTGAGCAGTCGCTCCACTTTGGCCAGGGTGTGGTACAGCTGCTCGCCTGAAGGGGCTGAAGCGTTGGCCGGCCACAGGTGGCCCATCTGGGACACGAGCCCTGGGGAGAAGTCGGGCTGTCAGGGCTTGGTTCTGGCTGCTGTGAGCAGACCTCTGCCCATTGGCCCCCAAGCCTGAGGCCCCCAGCATAGAACTCAAGGGAGCCCTAGGTGGCTCCTGCCTATGCCCTGCCTCCTGATCTGGTCCGCTTAGCTCCTATGGCCTGCACTTCCTGCCTAGCAGACCCTGCTCGCTGGCCAGCACTCAGCTAACATCAGGCCATCGGGCCAGAGCCACGTTACCCTAATCTCTCCTCAGTCCCACGTCCATCTCAGTTGTAATCAGGGAGCCTGCGAGCGTGAACATCCAACCAGCTTGTGTCCCAGGGAGCTTGTGAGGGATACGTGGCCTCCCAGGTTCACCTGCCCTTGTACCTGGCCAAACTGCAGCCTTGCTTTCTACTTGAACCGATCCTGCTTTTTGCTCCAGACACACCAACTCCCTCCCATCTGCACAGGCAGACTCTGCCTGTTCTTCAGGGGACTCCCCCGCCCCCAGGACTGCCCTACACTGCTCTGAGCACAGCCAGCCAGCCAGCCAGCCCCTACCGCTCACAGCACGGCCTACAGCCTGGATGGCCGCCTGCAGTGTCTGCGCCCGGCCCAGCGTGGCCTCCGTGCCTTCCAGCAGCCGGCTCGCCTGTTCTCGGGCCCCCGTGGCCTGTGGGTACAGTCCTCATCAGCCTATGATCCTGCTGGCAGGGAATAGCTGGGGGCCTGGGGAAGCGTGTTGGCTTCTAAGCCAAGGGTCAGTGGGGACAAGGGCGAGCCTGAGGTCTGGGACAGCCAGGGAGTTGGGGGAGTGCTTGAGGGTGCCAGAGAAGAGAGGCCTCTGAGAGGGGCTTGCAGGGGGAGGGATTTGGGGGTGAGGTATCTGGGGGAGGGGCTTCCCAATCTCCAGGCAGGGGTCTCTGGGGTCATGCCTGGCTGCCCAGCTGCTCTGCATCCTGCCTGAGGCTTGTAATCTGTTGCTCCAGTGCCTTCAGCTGCTGCATGGTCTGGGAGCGGGGACTGGTGGGGCTCCGGAGCTGGCTCTGATGAGGGCAAAAGGTGAGCGCCTATATCGTAGGCAGGGGGAGGGGCCGCGGGGCGCTCAGTACCTGCAGGTCTGCAATGGAGGCATTCAGCCTGTGCAACTGGGCCCAGGCCACAGAACTGGCATTGATGCCCCGCAGCTGTTCACGAATGACAGGGAGGAGGGCACTGGTGCGTTCCAGGTCATCCAGGAGCAGGACCACACAGTGGTCACACACTGCAGGCAGCAGGGGGCTGTGAATCAGCGTCAAGGTGGCAGGGGCAGGGGATGGGGAGGACGGATTGGTTGGGGCCCTGGGGTCAATGGGACTCACTGGATCCCTTGGGAACTCTGGGAGGCCGAGATTAACACAGGTGGGGTGAGTGGGTAGGATGGAATGTAAATATACCTTCGCAGTGGATACCACGGCCCCCAGGCTGGCCTGGCACAGGCACCTGGTGTTGCTGGCTACAGGTGTCACAGCGCTCCCCACTGAGGCCAGGCGGGCAGGTACAGTGGCCTGTATGGGGGTCGCAGCGGCCCCCCGGGCACTGGCAGCCTGTGGTGGTGGTGGTGGGGTGAGTTTGGCCAACTTCAGGGTGCTGCCAGCCGTGGTGCTCACCACCCTGCTGACTCTGCCTGTACTCACGTCTGCAGCCCTGCTCGGGGAGCCCCCAGTAGCCTGGGGCACACTCGCGGCACTGGGGTCCCCCAGCCCCTGGTCTGCAGCGGCATTGCCCACTCTCGGGGTGGCACTCAGGACCCTCAGCAGCTGGTCCACAGATGCATGGGTGGCAGCCCTCACAGCTGTCAAAGCCGAAGTGTCCATCCTGTGGGCATGGACCACTGTCAGGGCTTGGCCTGATCCCTAGCACTATAGACTCCTTAACTCCAAGGTCAGGGGTCCTGCCCATATGGCCCACCTCTCCTGAGGCCACACCCCCCAACAAGCTCAACCCCACTCAAGTCCCCACCCAGCCCTGCCCAACCCTAAAGCCATAGGCCCCTCCAACCAGCACTAAAGCCCCACCCAGCCCTAGGCCCTGCTCAAGCACCAAAGGCCCAGCTCTAGCCCCACCCCCAGCACCAAAGCTCCACCCTCTGCACAGAGCTTGGTTGCACCCACAGCCCTACCTGACAGTGGTCACAGCGCAGCCCAGCCACGCCTGGCTTACAGAGACAGCGCCCGGTATGGGGGTCACACGCCTCCGTCCCACATGGGGCACAGTTGCACCCTGCAGAAATGGGTCATAACCACAACCCTGTCTCCTCCCACTTCCTTCTGGAAGCTCTCATGCACCCCGAACATGTGGCTTTTCACCACCTGACCTCACCGTGTCTGGTCCAGATCTCCCAGGCCATAGTTGCCCACTCATAGTACCAGCCTGGCCCTCTGCAGCTGCCCTCGCTCAGCCAGAGGGACCTATTGACCCCTGCCACAGCCTTCTCTGATGTGACAGGGACTGACCATGACGGGGCTCAACCATGAAGGGTGCAGGAGGAGCTGACCAGGAAGAGGAGAGGGGGCCAACCGTGGGGGGCATCAGACCCAGTACTGACCCTGTCTGTCCTGGCTGGGCCCCCCACCTGTGCACACCTCCCCAGAGTTGTCCCTCCCTGCCTGGGACCTACGGGTACAGTTGCCAGGCAGCAGGGCATTGCCATAGAAGCCGGGGGCACAGCTCTCACAGCGGGCCCCAGTGGTGTGGCGCAGGCAGCCACGGCAGGTGCCTGTCAGGGGGTCACAGTCGCTGAAGAGCAAGTTAGGGTCACCATTGCCGCTGCAGTCACAAGGCTGGCAGGAACTGCCCAGCACCAGAGGGTTCCCGAAGAAGCCAGGGGCGCACCTGGGGGTGGGTAGGGCATAGGAGGGGGGTGCTGTCAGTGATTGTGGCTCACCACTCATTCCATCCTGGGGTCTGCACACAGGCCCGCCCTCTGCCCCTTCTCTGGCTCACCGCTCACAGGAGGCCCCGGCATAGCCCGGTTTGCAGAGGCACTGGGTGTGGCCACCTCGCACGACGCAGCCCTCGGCGAAGCTGCAAGAACCAGGGGCACACGGGGGTCACTCGCACCTAGGCGGGCACCCTGTGCTCAGGCTGGGCCAGGTGTCGGGGACCCTGCCAAACAGGCCCAGCCGGGCTGTTCAGGCCCCCAGAGAGGGCAGTGTGAGCCCAAAGAGCTGCTGGATGCCGGGGTCCCAGGGTGGGCTGCATAGTGAGTGTGGCTGTGGCCACGTTCCAACCCGCGGGGTGATGCCGCTTACTTGTTGGAGGGCACTGAGAGGGGGCAAGGGCAGCTGATGCAGGGTGCTGCAGGGTCCTCGGGCCTGCTGCTCACAAAGCCAGCCTGGCAGCGCTCACAGTGGTCCCCTTCCTTGTTGTGCTGGCAGCCCTGGGGCAGAGGAATGATCAGCACCCACAGCAGGGGCCCATGTCCTGCCAGCAGGGCCCCTCCACTGCCCATAGCCCTACCAGGGACTCCATGCCCAAGGCCAGCTGGTGCCCCGCTCAGGGTACCTCAAGTCTCCCTAGACTGCAGTTCACCCTAACAGCCCTGACCCTCTGGTGAATGCCCCCTACCACCAACGCCCACTCACCACGCAGATGCCGGAGCCAGGCAGGCAACTGTCCGAGTGGCCGTGGCACTGACAGGGAACGCATCGGCCCAGAAAAAGGCCTTTGATGTCCCGGTAATAGCCAGGGGCACATTCCTGGGTGAGAATGTCAAGGATGAAGCATAAAGGACCCACCAAAGCAGGGCAGCCCTGGGGACCTACACTCATCAGCATGGGCCACCATCGCACAAACCCACAGGGCAGAAGACTTGACCCTGTCCAGGGAAGGCCAAGCAGCTGGCTGCCATCCCCCAGGCATGAGGACACAGCTCTCAAAGCTGCACAGACACCCCGGCTGAGGAAGGACCCAGCCCTGGGGCTGGGCCTCTCTTTCTCAAAGATGGTTACCACATTCTCCCTCACACAGCAAGAGCAAAGCAAGAATAGATTAGCAGGCAGGTGGACACAAGGCAGGTACAGGAATGAGTCGGGGCTCAGGTGGCCCGTTAGGATGGCCCAGCTGTGTGCAGAGCCGAGCAGCAGGGACCCAACAAGCCCATGGGAAGGTGAGTGGCTGGCCCAGCTGTCAGGGAGGGAGGGCAGTAGGAGGAAGACAGCGGAATGGTGACAGGCGGCAGGGGCAGGATGGAGGCGCAGATACAGGGAGGGTCACGCGGCTGAGTGGGAGTGGCGGCGTGGCCTGGCACCCGCCCTGACCAACCCACCTGGCATGAGTCACCACGGTAGTTGGCAGGGCACATGCACAGCTCCACGTTGCTGGCTGGAGGGCCCCTACCCAGCTCGCCAGCCACCTCTAGCGCCACCCTGCGCAGGGAGACCGCTGAGGAGATCTGTGAGAAGAGGGCGCGGATCTGTAGCTGCTCCAGGCCGGCCAGGACCATCATGAGCTCCTCGCGGGACACTGGGTTGTGGGTCTCTGTGTGCCGGAAGTTCCCCTGTGGTTTGGAGATAAGACTTCAGTGGAGTCACATCTGATGCAGCAGAACAGAAAGCCCAGACCAGACCCTCCCTGTCCCCCTGTAGGGGACAAAGGGCCACACAGGAGCCATCACCCATGTGGACAGCCAGCCCCTAAAATCCTGCCTCACTCACATACAAAAGTCAAGTCCACATTCATGGAAAACAGTTTAGAAGCTTTTAAAAGATGTCTCTCCAGTCTTGGAGAGATAAACTTGCTTAACCAAGACAAAACCATTAAGTGCAAATGAAAGAAACAAATCTGCGTACATGAAACACAAGGACTGCTGACCAAGAGTGCTGGAGAGAAAAAACAGGGAGAAGACAGTTGTTTTTTTTTTTTTTTTTTTTTTTGAGACAGAGCCTCAAGCTGTCACTCTGGATAGGGTGCCGTGGCATCACAGCTCATAGCAACCTCCAATTCCTAGGCTCAAGCGAGTCTCCTGCCTCTGCCTCCCAAGTAGCTGGGACTACAGGCGCCCGCCACAACACCTGGCCATTTTTTGATTACAGCCGTCATTGTTGTTTGGCGGGCCCAGGCTGGATTCGAACCTGCCAGCTCAGGTGTACGTGGCTGGCGCCTTAGCCTGTTGAGCCACAGGCGCCGAGCCAGGGAGAAGACAGTTGTTCTCCAGAGCCCAACAAAGGGTCCGTGCTGAGAACAATACCCAGCTCATCTGAGATGAGCAGAGAACCAGCAGGTCAGAGGGAGAGGCCACCAGGCAGAGCCATCAGGCAGACAGGTGGCTCAAACAGGAGGGAGCTGAACGCCACCACGCAGTGGGGCAGTAGCTCCCCCACTGGTGATCAGGGACTCACAGACTAGCAGGTCACAAGAGTGTGACACACACAGGTGGCCAAATGGAGAAAGCCTGACAAATGGGTGCGCAGCTCCACTTGCCATTGCCCCTCTGCTCCTGGACCCTGTTTTCTGTCACAGAGAATGGGCACAGCAGCCCCAGAGACCCTGGATGCTCCGCACCACCCACCTCCACCAGCTGCAGCTGCCCGTGGTGAACATGGCCGGGCGCAGGGTACACTGGCTCCAGGAACATGATGCTCATCTGGTTGCCCTGGAGAGGGACATGGGCCTGGTGAGGGCCAGAGATGGGGCTGGGCCACTGTCCCACAGGGCCAGCTGCCTGCCTGCCTCCTGGCCCACCCTGACTGCCACCTGTAGCACCACGTCCGGCTTGCTCTCTGTGGGGATGAAGACGTCTCCCCGTTGGGTCTCTGAGTGCAGCTCATAGCTGAGGGTCCCACCATAGGATGACACCTAAAAGCAGGACAGAGGGAGGTGACCTGGCTGGACCCCAGATACAGGCTCAGGGCCTGACCAATGGTCCTGACCTCCAGCACTGGGCCCCGGGGCCAGGGGCTCCCTGTCCCTGGACATACCCTCTCTGCCCCTCCAAGTCCGCCCAGGTCCTGGCTGTCCTGGAAGTGCCCTCTCCACACCCAGAACCCATGCTTACGCGGTCCCCCAGGTAGGAGGGCGGAGCATGCCAGTATAGCTCGGGGAAAGCCTCGGGCACGTGCCGCAGGTCCACATGGAGGAGCTCTGCCTCTGGCCTCCGCTCATGAGGCACCACCTGCCGGTCACTGCTCAGTAGCACCCAGCCCTCCATGTCCACAAACTGCAGCAACATAGTAGTGGTGACAAGGTTGGGCATCCAACCTACATTCCAACATGCCCTCCCGAGAAGATGCCACCCCAGCCCGGGACCTGGCCAGTGCCACTGTACCTCCCGGCGGGTGTAGACGGAGCTTCTGCAGCGCTCAGTGGCCCCGAAGCAGAAGCAGCGGGTGCAGCCTTTGGGGTTGATGGCATCAAGGGAGAAGGTCCCAAGGCGGCACTGGTCACACCTTGGACCCTGCACATTCTCCTGGGGGCAGACAGGCAACAGGGTCAGTTGGCCACACGCAGGGTGCCCAAGGCTGCAGGGCTCACTGCCGCTGGGTCGCCCACTGGGATAGCTCCCCCACATGCTTCTGTGAAGGCCCCCATCACCCAAGACGGCCCCTACAGGCACCAGTTCGGCTGACCTTGCAGCGGCATTGGCCTGTGAGGGGGTCACACGTGCCGGGAGCAGTGCCTGCCTCGTGGCAGTCACATGGTTGGCAGCTGGGGAAGCCGTGGAAGCCTGGAGCACAGATGTCACAGCGGCGCCCAGCAACGTTGGGTCTGCACCTATGGGGACCGGGAGCCAGCTGAGCCTCTCCAGCCCCAGGTCACTGAGGCTGAAGCAAGAGCCCACAGGAGTCCACCGCCCAGGTAGCATCTTCAGAGAATGGAGAGTGCGTGGCAGGCCCAGGGAGCTCTACAGGGCAGGGTGAGTGCCAGGACCCACTAGAATGTGGAAGTGCCACCCCAACTGGAAGACCACCAGAGGCCACAACACCCACTCCAGGCTCTCACCTGCACTGGCCACTGTCCCTGTCGCAGACAGGGTCTGTGAGCTCTTGGACACCAGGCCCCGAGCAGTTACACTCCTCACAGCCAACCAAGGGGTGGCAGCCGAAGGTCCGTGGCTGGCACAGCAGACAGTCGGGCGGGATGGTGCGGGGCGGGCAGATGCACCGGCCCGTGAGCTCCTCACACAGGCGGGCACCACAGTCGCAGGCTGCAGGGTGGACATGGGCTGACAGGATGTCCTCCTCCCACCCCAACTGCCCCTGTGGGGGCTGTGTCCCAGCCAGGCCCCAAGCCTTAGGTAGCTCCTCTGCTGGCCAGTAGCTGCCTGGAATTAGTGTCTGCTGGTCCTTGAACCTCCCGCACAGCTCACCAATTCCTGAACGCCACCAAGGTGTGGCCAAGTGTGCCACTGCAGCCTGAGTGCCACAGACAGCAGGTGGCAGAGCTGACCTGCCGGGCTCCAGACCATTCTGACCACTGTGCCTACACGTTCTGGTCCAGACCCCTGCACTCCTGCACTGGGAAGCCCCCTTGAGTTCCAGCACCAGCCCCCCATTGGCACTCCTGTGCTGGGCACTCACGCCTGCAGTTGGGGAAGCCCCAGTAGCCGGTGGCACACCGGGAGCAGTCGCGGCCGATGACATGGGCACGGCAGGGACACTGGCCCCCAAAGGGTTCACACGTGGGGCCTGTGGCACCTGCTTCATGGCAGCCACAAGGCTGGGCCCCATTGTTATAGAAGAGGGAGAGAGAGGTGGCAGCATTTCGGCAGAATAGAGATGAGCTGCTGGGACTGCACGGGGTGGGGAGACAGGTGGTCAGGCAGTGCAAGGCCACATCCCCACCCAGGCCCTGCCCTTGGGGGGCAAGAGATCAGGCAGTGCCAGGCCCATGTCCCCACTCAGCCCCTGCCCAACACCCTGCCAGGCCCACCTGATGTGGTAGCCCTGGGCAGCACAGTGGCTAATGAAGTCATAGGATTTGTCCAGGGGCTCCTCCCGGAGGTAGCTGGAGCTGTAGGCGTCCTCAGGGACCACAAGCACGTAATCCTAGGGGACCAGGGGAGTGTGGCCAGAGCCCACAGATGGGGAGGGCAGCAGGGGAGGCTCTCAGAGACGGGCCAAAGATGCCCCGGCCTGTCCTCACCTGCTGGACACACCTTCCTCCTCCCTCTTATCACTCAAGCTCCACCTCCTCCAGGAAAGGCCACCCTGACCAAGCAGGCTGGGAGGACAGTGCTTCAGCTCTCAGGGCTGACCTGGAGATCCTTAGAGGTGGAGGCTGCTGCCCTGGTCCCTGACATGGCTGGGCCACAGCAGGTCCAGCAGGAGACACACCTCAGCTCAGGGACCCAGGTGGTGTGACAACCGTAAGGACAGCCAGGCTTGAGTGGCATGCCAACTTGGACTCACCAGCCAGAGCCACCGGCCCGCGGGCACACGCACAGTCACAGTGAGCTCACTGTCTGTCACATCCAGAAGGGCCTGGTCCTCACACACTACCAGGTTGCGGCAGCCGTAGCCATGTGGGCAGAAGCTGGCGTTGGCGTGGCCTAGAGAGTAAGGAAGGTACAGCTGGGCCCTTGCACTGACCCCCCCCCAGGCTCCACAGTCCTGTCCTGGGCCCAGGATGCTCCTGGAGACACCAGAGGAGGGAACACAAGTGGTGGTGCTGGGGCCACCAAGGAGCGCCCACCTGACACAGATGATCTGCCCATAAGGGCCGCCCCTTGACCCGTGTGGGTCAGCCATGGTCACAAAGGATACCCCTGGGTACACTCACAGGCTTGCCGAGAGTAAGATGCATCCTTAAGGACTGTATGAACCACCAGCTGGGCCCTGGGCTGTGCTCTTAGCTCACCAAGTGTGATGGGAGCACGAAAGGGACCCAATGGCCTAGGTAGGTGTGGGAGTTTTCTGGGAATGGGCGAGGAGGCAGGGCTGCCACCTACAGGAGCCCTGGGCACTGCTTTAAGAACCGACAACAGTACAGGGGTGGACCTACTGCTCACAGCCAGGTACCACAGGCCAGGCTGTGGCGCTCGGGATCTGACCTGTGACCCATAGCGTTCCCTCCACTGTACCCACCCAACACTCACCCTGCCAGACTCTGCCCCCACTGATGAGGACCTCCACGGGAAAGGAGGGGTGCACTGGCTGGTATCCATGTAGCAGGAAGGCGTAGCGGCCCAGGGTGGGCATGTGGGTGGTGAAGACCACAGTGCCCTGTAGGGAGAGGCATGATGAGCAGCAGAGCTGTGGGCACCAGAGGTCCCAAGCCTGCCTCGCACGGTCCCAAGCCTGACCCCCACCCTGACCCCACAGCTCCGTCTGACACACGCCACTGGCCCGGCCCAGGCCCTCACCTGGGGGTGACGCAGTAGGGTGGGCTCCGTGTCGGGGTCCACAGCAGTGGGGGGCCGAGGCTGGGGGCTAGCAGGGGGTGAACCCGGCGTGAGCTCCTGTGAGCGGGTCAGTGGGAGCCCAGGTGGCAGTGGCAACACCTGGCAGTCCCTGAGCACAACAGGCTGTGGTGGCTTCGGGAAGCGCGAGGGTAGACAGGCAGCACTGGTGGGAGGTGACAGGTAAGTCCTGGACATCTGGCAGCTGGCCCCTCCCGCCCCTCAGCCCCTCCCGGCCCCACCACCTGCTGGGGCTGAAGGTGCCATGGCTACTGACACAGCGGACCCGCGGCTCCACAAACTCTGAGCTGAATTCTTCCATAGGCACCAGGGTGACGCTGTGCTGTAGGCAGAGACCAGAGGCATGATGTCCGTGGGCCAGGTGGACAGGAGGTGCCGTTAGCACAGGGACAACTGGTCTCGTAGCTCAGGCCCAGGAGTCCTGTCCAAACCTGAGCGCCCAGCTGCATCCTGCCCTTTTTGTGAAGCCCTCACCAGCTAAAGCCGCACAAACCCCACTCCAGACGCAGTACCAAGTGGCATTTCTGGGGCCTGAAGTCCCTCGTAGCTCTTCCCCTGCCACCCTTCCTCCTCCCCCTCCCACTCTCATCTCCTGCTCCACAGGATGGGGTGCAGGTCATGCTCTGCCTGCACAGGTCACCAACAGGCAACCCATTCCCTGTGCAGTCACCACAATGCAGGTACGTGGGAAACAAACCCACAGACTAACTCACGAAGCCCCAAGCCAAGGGGAGGGTGACTCAGAACAGCAAGCTGCACACTTCCCTGGAAATGGTGCCGGCGGGGACACAACTCAACAGAGCACACTCTAACCCATTCACAGAGTGCTCCTCCAGAGCAGGCCGCTGACTGGTGCTTTTGTGCCAGGAGGTGGGTAGTCTAGGGTCTGAGGGGTTGGGGGTGGGCCCTGTTGTTTCTGGGCCGGAGGCACAAGAGTTACGTAGGGGAACTGTGACCCCGGGGACTTTGCTGAGTCTAAAGCAGCTCGATGGACAGCCGCAGGGTATAGGGATTCTGGGAGAAATACTCCAGGCAGCACTAAAGCTGCCTGGTACAGGGACTGGGGACCCCGTGGCTGGGTTAGGGTCCGAGGCCTTACCAGGAAGAAGTGCGCCTGCTCAGCTGTCAGCCGGACACTGGCTTCTGAGTCAAGGTAGAATACGGCTGGGTGGTCCTGGGTGTCCAGGGCCACACCCCGGCACAGAGTGCTGGAGAAAAGGGGCCATCAGCGGCAGGGCAGCCCAGGGAGGGCAAACCACCGCAGAGCCACACGCCCGCCCTGCCCAGCACCTGCCCTGGTCCCTACCCACCTGTATAGGCAGGGGAGGAGGGTGAGTGTCCCCTGCTGGGAGGCCCGCTGGGGGGTCTGCACAGCCATGCCCAGCTCCTGGCGGGCATCTTCATTGGCATACTCCACCACCAGCGCATAGCGGCCTGGCTGCGGCACTGCCACCTGAAGCTGGACGTCCACCTGGGGGAGTGCAGGGTGATGACAGGGTCCCCTAACCCCAGGCCTGGGACAGCTCCAGGTGAGGGGGGGCTGGTCTGAGTCTGTAGAGGCCACAGTTGAGCCGTGTACAGACAGGGTCATGTCCATGGGGGGCCATGTGTGCAGGCTCTGTCACCCAGGACATTGCCTGGCACTGCCCTCACCTGCACCTGTGTCCTGCCATGGGACATTCATCCCTGGGCCCAGATCCCACAGTGCCCACCCCTCCATGGGGTCCCAGGACACGCACATCACTGCCTAGGCAGGCGGCCAGGGGTGGGTGCGAGGGGCTGAGCTGCTCCGTGGGGCAGGGCCGTGGCAGGCTGTTGTCGTGGCGACACAGGGCGTCAGGCCCAGCAGTGGAAGGGAAGCCATCCAGGGGAAGGTGGGTGTACAGGAGGCAGCTGGTGGGACATAGGCTTTGGTCAGCACCAGGTGCACCCAGGTCCCCAGAGCTGGTAGGGAGTATCCTGGGCACAGTGGGACCAGCCCCACCCCAATTCTACAGCAGGCCTCACTTTTCCCCAGAGCGCTGGGGGGAGGGGCGGTAGGTACAGGCTTCTGTCACCCGTAGCTGCAGGAGGGCTGCCTCGTAGTAGGCGCTGGGCAGAAGAACCACATAATCCTGGCGGAGGATTGGAGGTTGGCTGTGAGGTCCATGGCCAAAGGCCCACCCCACCCCTACCCAGGCCCCCACCTTACCAGGAGCACCCCTTCAGCCTCCACAAGCAGGGCCCAGGTGCCAGGGTTCAGCACAAAGGGCTCTCCGAAGCCTCTCTGGGGCACAGTGACAAAAGCAGGCTCTGTGCTGGGCGGGAAGGCCACAGGCTGGCTCTGCTCTGTGCCTGTGTGGGAGTGGGATATGGGGTGAGATCCCTGAGCTTATCCCTTGGGGCCACCCAGGATGTACCTCCCCCATCCACACATGGCCTGGGGAGCCGGTTGGGGTAGCCTGTGGCCTCACTCACAGTTGGCACAGGTGACAAAGTTGCCTTCCTCTCGCACGGAGACCCACCCGCTCACACTCGTGGGCCCTCGGTTGACATAGCGGAAGATGAGCCAGAATAGGTCAGGGGAGGTCAGGTTCAGTCTGGCCACGATCCTGGGCTGGGGTGGAGGACATTGGGTCACCCTCCCTGGCTACTGTTAGCCTGGTCCCTGCCCTGCCAGGGCTGCTGGGCACCCACCTGGATGGGTGTCATCTGCGCGTAGCCCCTCCAGCTAAAGTTCTCAAACTCCAGGGGGTTGAAGCCAAAGCGCAGGGTGTGGCCCTCGGGCGTGGCCGCCTCCTCCAGCTCAAGCCGCAGGTGGTGCAGGTCTGGGAGGTAGTGGTCCCTCCTAGGCCTGGCCACAGCAGGGGCTAGTCAGCCACCCTGTCTAGGCGGGGCAGGCACTGACCCTGCTCAGCTGGCCAGGATCCCCAGGGATGGCTGGGCCCCGGGTACTCCAAGGAGAGGAACACAGGAAAGCTCAGAGTATGAGCTGTCTCCCCCAGCCCCCAGCCCAGTTAGGTGGGACACCTACTCGCTGCAGGTAGAGCCCTGGGTGTTGGGGCGGCACCGGCAAGCGCCGGTCCTCGGCTCACAGCTCTGGCCCAGCGCTCCGCCCACATCGCACTGGCAGCCTGCATGGGAGGAAGTCAGATGCTGCCAGCCCCTGCCTGGCCCCAGGGCTCTCCCAAAGGCCCCCGCTCTCTGCTTCCCTCAGTGCACAGCAGCAGCAGCTAAGATGCCAATGAGAAGCCCGAGGACCACAGAACCAGGTTGGGGCTGGGACTGATCATCAACACTGCACAGGGGCAGGGTGGAGGGCAGTGGGCCATGGGTCAGGACACAGGCCAAGCCCAGTCTGCCTCCTCAGCACGGAAACACTGGTCTGACACCTGGGTCTGGTCGTGCATAGGCTCCTCCATCCCCCTGGGCCTCAGCATCCCCAGTGTGCGCTGAGAGAAGGCAGGTCTGCAGTCCAAGGGCAGGGGGCAGGCTTACTGCGACAGCCAAAGTAGTCAGCCCGGTCCAGACCGAAGAAGCCATCTTTGCATGCTGCACACGTCCGCCCACACACGTGGGGCTTGCAGAAACACTGGCCATTGCCCTGGGAGCCAAGGGAGTTAGGTGGGACAAGGCAAGGAGGGTCCCAACCTGCCCTATCCAAAGCTCCCAACCCCACCCTCGTTCCTCAGACTCACCTGTTGGCACTCAGCAACTCCACCCAGTGTGCCCCTGGGGTCGCAGCTGCAGCCTGGAGGGGAGCAGAGCAGGTCTGAGAGCCAAGGAGGGCAAGGGGACAGGGTGCAGGGCAGGAGAGCAGGAGTTTGGAGTAGGGGAGAGGGGGCAGGGCAGAGGGTAGGGGATTTGCGGACAGGAAGGCAGGAAGGGGGGGCGGGAGGCCATCTCCAGACTTCCCCAGCACCCCACATTCCCTCAGAGCAGACTCACGGGTGCAGCCCTCAGGGGTACTGGGGTTCAGCCCCCAGAACCCAGGTTTGCAGTGGTCACAACTTGGCCCTTCCACATGAGCCCGGCATGTGCAGGAAGGCTGTGCCTAGGAAAGGAGGCGACTGCAGGTCCAGGGGTCCCTTCTCTTTTGCCCATGAACCCTCAGCCTCAGAGCTGACAAGGGGCCCAGCAGGCCTCTGGAGCGGGCAGAGGACCAGCCCAGGAGCAAACAGGCTCGAGCTCCCACAACCAGCAGCAGCAGCAGCAAGATGCCACTGGCTCACTGGGCTTGAGACTAGGCCTGGGCCCTGCCCCCCACTCCACGGGCACTGGGGCTCACCTCAGGACGGGCAAGATCAGCTGAAGCCAGGCCAGCAGGGTGGCAGGAGCCCACTGTGGGGAGAGAACCAAGCCTTGGCCACTCCTTGGTGACCGACCCTGAAGACAAGTGCTGCCAGACCCAGCTAGAATCCTCACCCCCAGGAGCTAGAGCGGCACACACACCCACCATCTGCATGGGCAAGCGCTGCCCCCACCAGACACCTCTCACCACATAAGACACTCGTGCACCCACATGGACAAGCGAACAAGTACAGACGTGAACATACATGACTACCCACTGCGTGTAAACAGTGGGTAGAACAGCCACGTGAACAGATGCTTCAATACTCAGCACTCAGACACACACGGATAGCACACAGGCGTGTCACTCAGCACTCAGACACACACGGATAGCACACAGGCGTGTCACTCAGCACACAGACGCACACGGATAGCACACAGGCGCGTCACTCAGCACACAGACGCACACGGATAGCACACAGGCGTGTCACTCAGCACACAGACACACACGGATAACACACAGGCGTGTCACTCAGCACACAGACACACACGGATAACACACAGGCGCGTCACTCAGCACACAGACACACACGGATAGCACACAGGCGTGTCACTCAGCACACAGACACACGGATAGCACACGTGTGTCACTCAGCACAGATACACACGGATAGCACACACGCGTGTCACTCAGCACACAGACGCACACGGATAGGACACAGGCGTGTCACTCAGCACACAGACACACACGGATAACACACAGGCATGTCACTCAGCACACAGACACACACGGATAGCACACAGGCGTGTCACTCAGCACACAGACACACACGGATAGCACACACGCATCACTCAGCACACAGACATACACAGATAGCACACACGCGTCACTCAGCACACAGACATACATGGAGGGACCACAGTACAGACAGCCACCATGTGAGCACAGCACATGGATGTGGTCAAACAACATACACGGCCAGAATCACAGGAAGACACACAGCGCGTGAGTAACATACAGATGGGAACACATGGCACCCAACACAGCCCTGCCCGCCTGGCCCAGCCTGCTCACCTTCGCAGAAGGGAAAGTTGTAGGCACCAGGCACACACACGTCGCACCGCAGCCCAGTCACGCGGGGCCGGCAGCTGCACTGCCCACTCTGAGCATCGCAGGCTGCGTGCAGGGCACCATCCACAGAGCAGTGGCAGGCTGTGGGACAAGGCAGAGTGTGGGCTCATGCTGGGGGTAGTACCCTCTCCACCTCCTCCCAGGCACTCACAGACACAGTCAGGAAAGCCGTGGAAGCCGGGGCTGCATTCCTGGCAGGTGGTGCCCGCGTAGCCAGGGCGGCAGCGGCACAAACCACCTGCACTACAGAGAGAGTCCAGGGCTCCTCGGGGGTCACAGAGGCAGGCTGCAGGGACAATGGGGTCAGGCGTTGGTGCAAGGACGCGGTGGCCCAGCCCCTTCTCTGCCTGGCTCTCTGCTCACCATGGCAGTCAGGATAACCGTGGTAGCCTGGATGGCAGCGGTCACAGTGAGAGCCAGCAAACTCAGGCCGGCATGGGCAGTGGCCCGCCTCGTCACAGCCTCTGGGCAGTGTCCCTGCAGGGCTGCAGCCACACACTGTGGAGGGAAGGGAGTGTCACAGCAAGCCTCCAGCTCCACACACCCATGCCTTCCTGGGGAGGCATCACTCACACTGGCAGAGGGGAAAATGAAAGTATCCAGGGGCACAGCGATCACATGCGGCTCCCTCGAAGCCCAGCCGGCAGTTGCACTGGCCTGTGTCAGGGTCACAGTGGCCATCTACCACTCCAGGGCTGGAACACTGGCAGGCTGCAGAGAGGTGGGTCACACCCTCGGTCAGAGGGGCTGGGCTCCCGACATCCGCCTTGAGGACAGGGGGGTGGTAGGGACAGGGCTGGACTTACGCTGGCAGCCGGGGCCATAGAACCCTGGGGCACAGAGCTCACAGTGGGCACCGTGGAAGTTGGGTTTGCACACACAGCGTCCCAGCCGCAGATCCTTCCGGCAGGCGTTGCCCTGGGTCCCGGCAGCACTGCAGTCACAGTCTGGAGGGAGGGGTGGACGCAGATGTCTCAGATGCCCTGTAGACCCCCTCCCCTGGAAAACTACTCTTCATGAACTCTTTTCATAACTTTTATACAACCCTAATTAGAAAACTAAAATAAGATTTCAAAAAAGGAAAGCCGGTGTTTGGGGGAAACAGTGGCACACAGTGAAGTGAGGATGGTATAAACGTATTTAATCAGTTGTCCGTCAGGCAGATTCTAAGTTAACTGAAAGTGTCCTGAGAAAGAAACATAAGAACAAGATCCTGATGGGCTATGAAGAAAAATCTCGTTTCTTTTCCTTTTTATTTTTTTTGAGACACAGTCTCACTTGTCACTCTTGGTAGAGTGCTGTGGCATCACAGCTCACAGCAACCTCAAACTCTAGGACTTAAATGATTCTCTTGCCTCCCAAGTAGCTGGGATGACAGGCACCTGCCACAACGCCCGGCTATTTTTGTGTTGCAGTTGTCAATGTTGTTTAGCAGGCCCAAGCCAGGTTCAAACTTGCCAGCTCTGGTGTATGTGGCCAGCGCCATAACCACTGTGCTATGAGCGCCGAGCCAAAAATTCTTGTTTCTTTATAAACAATTCTACGAGTTGGGAAGAAGGAACACATTAAATGTCTTAACTTCTGCATGAAAGGAGGGTTGTGAATACAATCTAATTTTTATTACTGATAAAAATAAAGGTTCAAGGGCGGCACCTGTGGCTCAAAGGAGTAGGATGCTGGTCCCATATGCCGGAGGTGGGGGGTTCAAACCTAGCCCTGGCCGAAAAAAAAAACAAAACTGCAAAAATAAATAAACAAATAAATAAATAAATAAAGGTTCAATATTTGTCAAAAATGTAAGGCTAACCACCAGTCAGACCAAGAGAACTGGAGAGTCCTCTCCAGAGGGAGTACAAACATCAACACACAAACAAACAGACCAAAACCAAAATGCATTTTGTTCTCAAACTAGCAAAAGGGAGAAAAGAAAACATTTAAGCAGAAAGAAGAAATGATACAATAAGGGCAGGAACAAGCCCCAACCAAGGGCAGCAAGGACCATTGAAGCACCAGGTCATGCCTCCTTTCATGAGATAAAAACCAGGGCGGCGCCTGTGGCTCATCGAGTAGGGTGCTAGCCCCATATACGGAAGGCCGAACTGCAAAAAACAGAAAAATAACCAGGCGTTGTGGTGGGTGCCTGTAGTCCCAGCTACTTGGGAGGTTGAGGCAAGAGAATCGCCTAATCCCAGGAGATGGAGGTTGCTGTGAGCTGTGTGACGCCACGGCACTCTACCGAGATAAAGTAAGACTCTGTCTCTACAAAAAAAAACAAAAATAAAAAATAAAAATAAAAAAACCAAACCAGCCTGTCTATCTAAAAGGAAATGCCAGCCAATGGCTCTTGAACCAAGGGCTCAGACAGGTGGAAACCAAGAGCTGTGTGAGAGGAGCCAGAGAGATGCCAACACAGAGGTGGGTGGGGACAGAAGCACTAGCCGGACAGGACGCACGGCCATGGCATCAAGGAGACAAAGAGAGATGTCATGCCCACCCTGAGAACTCAGGGACACCACCCAGAGACACAGCAAACATGAACCTCCAGGGCAGGACACACGAGGGCCTGAGGTGTATAAGCCTAAGGCTGTGAACAGGGCAAGACCATGGTCAGAGAGAGAAAGACTGAGCACAGCCTGAGCATGCGACCGCTCACACAGACAAACTCAGTAAGGACAGCGGGTTTAAACCGCGTCATAACAACAACCCTGCTTTAATGTGGAGAAACTGGTACCCCAGAGAGAACACACGGTCCTGTCAAATATTCATAGAACAATCTAAAAATGGTCAGGTGAGAAAAAAGGAAATCTCCAATTCTAAAGACAAAAGGCAAAAATTGTCAGCCCATGTGGAGGCCCATGCCTGTAACCCCAGCACTCTGAGAGGTCGAGGCAGGCGGATCGCCTCAACTCAGGAGTTTGAGACCAGCCTGAGCAAGAGCGAGACCCTGTCTCTAAAAATAGCTGGGCGTGGTGGTGGGTTTTCAGGAGGCTGAGGCAACAGGAGAACTTGACCCCAAGAGCTTGAGGTCTCTGTGAGCTGTGGCACCACAAAACTCTACAGAGGGTGACAAAGTGAGATTCCGTCTAATAAAAAAAAAAAAAGAGGCAGAAATTGTCTGACTCTGACCATAACACAATCCAACTAGAACTGGAAAGCCATGAAAAAGGGCAGGAGGGAAATCTCATCATGTGGAATAAACATAGACACACAAGTCAAAAGAAAAATAAAAACCAAAATCATAGACTATTTAAGAAAAGTAAGAACATAGCATCTCAAACCCCACAGGATATACTGAACCAAAGCTATACTCTGAGGAAAATTTATAGCTTTAAACTTAGGTTTTCCAAGCTCGGCACATTCTGGGCTGGATAATTCTTCATTGTGTGGCAGGGCCTATGCTGTGGGTTATTATAGGATGTCAATAGCACCCCTGGCCTCTACTCACCAGACAGTAGTTACATCCCCCAATTATAACAACCAAAAATGTCTCTAGACATTGCCAAATGTTTTCCTGCGGACTAAAATCATCCTAAACTGAGAATCTTTGCTTTAAACATTTTTGTTGATAATTAAGAGAGACAGAAAGTAATAATTTAGGATGTGAAAAAAAATCAGTGAATCAAAGGAAGTGTGTAGGCTCTGCGCCTGTGGCTCAACGGGCTAGGGCGCCAGCCACGTACACCTGAGCTGGCAGGTTCGAATCCAGCCCAGGGGCCCGCTGAGCAGCAATGACGGCTGCAACCAAAAAAAAAAAAAACGGCCGGGCGTTGCGGCAGGCGCCTACTGGGAGTCCCAGCTACTTGGGAGGTGGAGGCAGGAGACTCGCTTGAGCCCAGGAATTGGAGGTTGCTGTGAGCTGTGATGCCACAGCACTCTATCCAGGGTGACAGCTTGATGCTCTGTCTCAAAAACAAAAAAAAAAAGGAAGTGTGTAAAAAGAATTAAAGATTTTGGGCAGTGCCTGTGGCTCAGTGAGTAGGGTGCCGGCCCCATATACCAAGAGTGGTGGGTTCAAACCTGACCCCGGCCTAACTGCAACAAAATAATTGCCAGGCGTTGTGGCAGGTGCCTGTAGTCCCAGCTACTCAGGAGGCTGAGGCAAGAGAATTACCTAAACCCAAGAGCTGGAGATTGCTGTGAGCTGTGTGACACCACAGCTCTCTACCGAGGGTAACAAAGTAAGACTCTTGTCTCTTAAAAAAAAAAAAAAAAGAATTAAAGATTTTATTTCAAAATTTATTATATTAGAAAGCAAAAGCTCTCCACTATGCTACATAACAGAAAACACCAGAAGATCTTATCAGCTATGCTTTGAAGAAATCAATAAATTTAAGAAATCTCCGTCAGGTCTGATAAACAAAGAAAAGAAAAACAGATAATAAAAAAGAAAGGAAATTTAAAAATTACAACAGGATGTTGAACATAACTATATGCTGCTACATTAAAGAAATCCAAACAAGGGCAGCGCCTGTGGCTCAGTGAGTAGGGCACCGGCCCCATATAACGAATGTGGCAGGTTCAAACCCCGCCTTGGCCGAACTGCAAAACAGAAAAATAGCCGGGCGTTGTGGTGGGCGCCTGTAGTCCCAGCTACTCAGGAGGCTGAGGCAAGAGAATCACCTAAGCCCAGGAGTTGGAGGTTGCTGTGAGCTGTGTGACGCCACGGCACTCTACCGAGGGCGATAAAGTGAGACTCTGTCTCTACAAAAAAATAAAAAAGAGAAATCCAAACAAAACAGACAATTTGCAAAGAAAATATAAATAACCAAAATTGACTTAAGATGAAATAGAATACTTAATAAACACAATAACCATAAAAGAAA
>CAUYRH010155186.1:0-15498 GCA_963574655.1 Perodicticus potto
TTTTGAGATAGAGCCTCAAGCTGATAGAGTGCTATGACATCGCAGCTCCAAAATTCTGGGCTCAAGCGAGTCTCTTGCCTCCGCCTCCCAAGCAGCTGGGACTACAGGCGCCCGCCACAACGCCGGGCCATTTTTTGGTTGCAGCCGTCATTGTTGTTTGGCGGGCCCGGGCTGGATTCGAACCCACCAGCTCAGGTGTATGTGGCTGGCGCCTTAGCCCGTTGAGCCACAGGCGCCGAGCCTTTTTTTTTTTTTTTTTTGAGACAGTCTCACTTGGTCATCCTTGGTATCACCCTTGGCACTCACGCCTGTAATCTTAGTACTTTGGGAGGCTGAGGTGGGTGAATTTCCTGACCTTACAGGATCAAAACCAGACTGAGCCAGAGTGAGACCTCATCTCTAAAAATAACTGCTCGTTGTGGTAGGCCTTTGTAGTCCCAGCTATTTGGGAGGCTAAAGCAAGAGAATTGCCTGCCTAAGCCCAAGAGTTTGAGGTTGCTGTGAGCTGTGATGTCACAGCACTTTACTGAGGACGACAATGTAAAAAAAACTCAGGTATTGGGGAGTGGCACCTGTGGCTCAGTGGGTAGGGCGCCCGCCCCAAATACCAAGGGTGGTGGGTTTGAGCCCGGCCCCAGCCAGCTAGGATGGCAGTGACGACTGCAACAAAAAAAAATCCAGGAATTGTGATGAGCACCTGTAGTCCCACCTACTCAGGAGGCTAAGGCCAGAGAATTGCTTAAGCCCAAGAGCTGGAGGTTGCTGTGAGCTGTGATGTCACAGCACTCTACTGAGGGCAACAAAGTGAGACTCTGTCTCAAAAAAAAAAAACGCTCAGGTGTTGGAGACTAGCCTGAGCAAGAACAAGACCCTATCTCTACTAAAAATAGAAAAGCTAGCTGGGCACAGTGGCTCTCGCTTGTAATCCTAGCACTCTGTGAGTGGATTGCTTGAGTTTAGGAGTTCCAGTCTGAGCAAAAGCGAGACCCCCATCTCTAAAAATAGATATTATGGGGGGTACCTGTAGTCCCAGCTACTTGGAAGGCTGACTCGAGAAGATTGCTTGAGCCCAAGGAGTTTGATGTGGTAGTGAGGTATGATGATGCCATGATACTGTACTGGGGGTTACAAAGTGAGACTTTGTCTCAATAGAAAAATAAATAAAAATAGAAAATCTAGGTAGGCATTGTGATGGGCGCCTACAGTCCCAGCTACTTGGGAGGCTGAGGCAAGAGGCTCACTTGAGCCCAGGAGTTTGAGGTTGCTGTGAGCTATACACCACCAACACTACCCAGGTTGTCAAAGTGAGACTCTGTCTCAAAAAAAAAAAAAGAAGGCTCAGCGCCTGTGGCTCAAGTGGCTAAGGCACCAGGCCACATACACCTGAGCTGGCAGGTTTGAATCCAGCCTGGGCCCACCAAACAACAAAGATGGCTGCAACCAAAACATAGCTGGGCATTGTGGCAGGCGCCTGCAGTCCCAGCTACTTGGGAGGCAGAGGCAGGAGACTCGCTTAACCCCAGGAGTTGGAGGTTGCTGCGAGAGTTGTGATGCCAAAGCACTCTACCTAGGGCGACAGCTTGAGGCTCTGTCTAAAAAAAAAAAAAAGAAAGAAAGAAAAAAGAAAAGAACATTTTTTTTTTTTTTTTTTTTTTTGTAGAGACAGAGTCTCACTTTATCGCCCTCAGTAGAGTGCCGTGGAGTCACACAGCTCACAGCAACCTCCAACTCCTGGGCTTAGGCGATTCTCTTGCCTCAGCCTCCCGAGTAGCTGGGACTACAGACGCCCACCACAACACCCGGCTATTTTTCTGTTTTGCAGTTTGGCCGAGGCCGGGTTTGAACCCGCCACCTTCGGTATATGGGGCCGGCGCCCTACTCGATGAGCCACAGGCACCGCCCCAAGAAAAGAAATTCTTATCTATTAAGCTATCATAAATTATTTGTTTGTTTGTTTTTTTGGCCGGGGCTTGGTTTGAACCCGCCACCTCCGGCATATGGGGCCGGTGTCTTACTCCTTTGAGCCACAGGTGCCGCCCTTTTTGTTTGTTTTTGAGACAGTCTCACTGTGACACCCTCCCTGATAACTACCGCTTCTATTACAAATGCACAGATCTCTCTCTTGGATTTTTGCATTTTTATTTGAAAAAGATGGTTCAATTTGGAAAATATATAAAGCCAGGTGTAGTGGCATATACCTGTAATTCCAGTTCTTCCTCGGTAGAATGCCATGACATCATAGCTCTCAGCAACCTCCAACTCTTGGGCTCAAGCAATCCTCTTGCCTCAGCCACCCAAGTACCTGGAATTACAGGCACTCGCCACAAGGCTTGACTATTTTTAGAGACGGGGTCTTGCTCTGGCACAGGCTGGTCTCGAACCCTTGAACTCAGGCAATCTACCCACCTCGGCCTCCCAGAGTGCTAGGATTATAGGTGTGAGCCTCCTCATCTGACCCAATTATAAATTTTTATTATTATTATTATTTTTTTTTTTTTTGAGACAGAGCCTCAAGCTGTCACCCTGGATAGAGTGCTGTGGCATCACAGCTCACAGCAACCTCCAATCCCTGGGCTCAAGTGAGTCTCCTGCCTCTGCCTCCCATGGTGCCCGCCACCACGCCTGGCCATTTTTTGGTTGCAGCCACCATTGTTGTTTGGCGGGCCCAGGCTGATTTCGAACCTGCCAGCTCAGGTGTATATGGCTGGTGCCTTAGCCCATTTAGCCACAGGCGCCGAGCCTCGCCTAGGGTATTTTCTTTTATTTATTTATTTTATTTATTTATTTTTTTATTTTTTTATTTTTTTTTTTGAGACAGAGCCTCAAGCTGTTACCCTGGACAGAGTGCCATGGCATCACAGCTCACAGTAACCTCCAATTCCTGGGCTCAAGCGAGTCTCCTGCCTCTGCCTCCCAAGTAGCTGGAACTACAGGCGCCCGCTACAACGCCCGGCCATTTTTTGGTTGCAGCCGTCATTGTTGTTTGGCGGGCCCGGGCTGGATTCGAACCCGCCAGCTCAGGTGTACATGACTGGCGCCTTAGCCCGTTGAGCCACAGGCGCCGAGCCAGGGTATTTTATTTTAGAAACAGTGTCTTGCTATGTTGCCCAGACTGGATTCAAATTCCTGGGCTTCAGTGATCTTCCTGCCTCAGCCTCCCAAGTCACTGGAATTTCAGTTAAATGCCACTACACCTAGCTTTATATATTTTCCAAATTGAACCATCTTTTTCAAATAAAAATGAAAATTTCTGATTTCTCTTAAAAATGTAGAATACTGGTACCCTTTG
Source organism: Perodicticus potto (assembly GCA_963574655.1). Taxonomy (NCBI): domain Eukaryota; kingdom Metazoa; phylum Chordata; class Mammalia; order Primates; family Lorisidae; genus Perodicticus; species Perodicticus potto. The sequence goes on from CAUYRH010155186.1 coordinate 3,290, forward strand.
ATTGCACTAATGTACACAGCTATGATTTAATAATTAAATAAATAAATAAATAAATGTAGAATACTGGAACCACATTTCCATGCAGAAAAACTATGTTAGAGGGCAGCGCCTGTGGCCTAGTGGGTAGGGCACCAGCCCCATATACTGAGGGTTCCGGGTTCAAACCCAGACCCGGCCAAACTGCAACAAAAAAATAGCCGGCGTTGTGGTGGGCACCTGTAGTCCCAGGTACTCGGGAGGCTGAGAGAAGAGAATCGCCTAAGCCCAAGAGCTGGAGGTTGCTGTGTGAGCTGTGCCACCACAGCACTCTACTGAGGGCAACAAAGTGAGATTCTGTCTCAAAAAAAAAGAAAAAATGGTGGCGCCTGTGACTCAGCGAGTAGGGCGCCGGCCCCATATACTGAGGGTGGTAGGTTCAAACCTGGCCCCGGCCGAACTGCAAAACAAAAAAATAGCTGGGCGTTGTGGCGGGCACCTGTAGTCCTAGCTACTCGGAAGGCTGAGGCAAGAGAATTGCCTAAGCCAGGAGTTGGAGGTTGCTGTGAGCTGTGTGATGCCACGGCACTCTACCCAGGGCAATAAAGTGAGACTCTGTCTCTACAAAAAAAAAGAAAAAAGCTCTGTTAGAGGGCGGTGCCTGTGGCTCAGTGAGTAGGGCACCGGCCCCATATACTGAGGGTGGCGGGTTCAAACCCGGCCCCAGCCAAATTGCAACAAAAAAGCTGGGCATTGTGGCGAGCACCTGTAGTCCCAGCTAGTTGGGAGGCTGAAGCAAGAGAATCGCCCAAGCCCAGGAGCTGGAGGTTGCTGTGAGCTGTGATGGAACAGCACTCTACCGAGGGCGACAAAGTAAAACTCTGTCTCGAAAAAGAAAAAGAAAAAGAAAAACTCTGTTAGAGCTGAGAAAATATCACTCACTTCAGCAGCAACATGCCCCCTCCAGTTTGTCAGAGTCCCCACAACTCCCTATAGCACTCCATGGCTCCCTTGACTCATTGATGTCATCTGACTACCTTTAAAGGCACCTGAGTTTGTAGTCTGTGATTTACAAAAATACAGATAATTAGGCCAGGTGTGGTGGCTCACGCACTCTGCCAGGATGGGTGGATCACGTGAGCTCAGGAGTTTGAGACCAGCCTAAGCAAGAACAACACCACCCTCTCTAAAAAGAGCCAGGCGTTGTGGCAGGCACAGCTGAGGCAGGAGGATAGCTTGAGCCCAAGAGTTTGAGGTTGCTGTTGAGCTATGACACCAGGGCACTCTACTGAGGGCCGCAAAGTGAGACTCTCTCAAAAATACATACATACATACATACATACATACATACATAAACAGCTGCTTAGTACAGTGGCAGTCAAAGGTCAAGCTAGAAGATGGGCGAACTACTTCCCATTCTGGGCTTGATTTCATCACTGTGAAGCATGGATTAGTGGGGGGAGGCCTAGAGTCAGACTGCCTAGGGCCAAGTAACAGAACACATCCCTCAGTTTCTCTGAACTTTAGTTTCCTCACCTGTAAATTAAGAATAAGAGGGCATCTGTCTCCTAGACTTGTAAGAATTGAGTGGTACAATTCATGTGAAGGACTTAACACAGTGTGTGGCATATAGTAGTACTTAGTAAATGTTAGCTAAGGATATCACTGTATGTCATTTTGCAGCGCTAAGCCACTCCTCCTGTAGGCATTTCTAGTTGTGTTAGCACTTTCAGGAGGGTCCCTCCTCCAGACTCCTACTGCTCTTCACAGTCACATAATAATGCACTGAGTGCTGTTTGGCAACACTCACCTTCCACTGCCCTTTGTCTGCACCCAGGAGCTCATAGCAGGAGCCCAATTATTGTTTGTCAAACTCTAGATCTGTGGTCACAAATCAGCCAGAGCAGTTGCAAGGGCTCCTGCCCTGCCAAGAGCATCTGAGTCCAGCCAAACCCTGGGGGAGTGGGCCAGGATGGCCTGAACCACTTAAAGGGTGGGGTTGTTCTTGGACTAAGCATCACCTGGGTTTCTGGAGAGTCCAGAATAAGCCCCATTCCCTGGGCTTATTTTCCAAAATGACAGGTGGACATTTGGTTGTTCCCTTTTGCCCTAACAGACCCTCCGTGCACTCCAGGAGGAGCAGTCCAGACTAAAGATGAGGTTGCAGGAGCTGCAGCAGCTGAAAAGGGAGCACAGGGGCTCCCCCAAAAACAAGGTAAGGTGGAGACCATGTGTCTGGTAGAAAAGCACTGGGGGGTTCTTAGCTTCCTGGCCTGTCACTTTCTTGCTGTGTGACGTCAAATATGTTACTTGAATTCTCTGAACCTCATTTTTCTCATATGAAAATTTTTTTTTTTTTTTTTTTTTTTGAGACAGAGCCTCAAGCTGTTACCCTGGATAGAGTGCTGTGGCATCACAGCTCACAGCAACCTCCAATTCCTGGGCTCAAGCGAGTTTTCCTGCCTCTGCCTCCCAAGTAGCTGGGATTACAGGCACCCACCACAACGCCCGGCCATTTTTTGGTTGCAGCCACCATTGTTGTTTGGTGGGCCCAGGCTGGATTCAAACCCGCCAGCTCAGGTGTAGGTGGCTGGCGCCTTAGCCCGTTGAGCCACAGGCGCCAAGCCTTCTCATATGAAAATTGAAGCTACCTACTTACCGGACTTGTCAGAGGATGGAGATCTATGAAAAGTGTCCAGTGTGGGCCTGACCTGTATTCATCCGTTTGTTTATTTATTTATTTATTTTTTGTAGAGACAGAGTCTCACTTTATCACCCTCAGTAGGGTGCTGTGGCATCACAAAGCTCACAGCAACCTCCAACTCCTGGGCTTAGGTGATACTCTTGCCTCAGCTTCCCAAGGAGCTGAGACTACAGGCGCCCACCACAACGCCTGGCTATTTATTGTTGCAGTTCGGCAGGGGCTGGGTTTGAACCCGCCACCCTCGGAATATGGGGTGGCACCCTACTCACTGAGCCACAGGCGCCGCCCCGTTCATCTATCTGTTTATTAATTCAGTCTTCTCTCAGGAAATGTATTCAGCCCTGGCACTCAGCACCAATCAAATGGAATTGGGAACACCTTCTTTCTAGGAGGGAGTGGGGTACACTCCTACCCTTAAAGACTATTTGAGCCTCTCCTCCCCCTTTTCTCCCCCACCTCCAGCTCCCATTCTCAGTGCCTGAGATCCCCCTGGTTTTCCGAGGACACACCCAGCAGGACAGGAAAGTGCCCAAATCTCTGATTTCCAACTTGCGCATCTGCTGCCCTCTGCCTGCAGGCTCTGCTCTGATCACCTTTGATGACCCCAAAGGTGAGTTTGGGGACCCACAGGAGGGAGACAAGGAGGTTTCCGAGTACTGACCCTGTCCCCCACCACCCAGTGGCTGAGCGGGTGCTGCAAAAAAAGGAGCATGTGATTGAGGTGGAGGAGTGCCGGCTACGGGTGCAGGTCCAGCCCTTGGAGCTGCCCATGGTGACCACCATCCAGGTGACAGAATGGCAAGGGGTCTTGGAACAGGCAAGGGGTGCAGTGCACCTGGGCACAGGGAGGTAGGGCTATGTCTGGGACCACTCCCTTCTGTCTCCCCCTAGGTGTCCAGCCAGATGAGAGGCCAGGGCGTGTTGGTCAGTGGGTTTCCTGCTAGCCTGAAGCTGAATGAGGAGGAGCTGCTGGACAAGCTGGAGATCTTCTTTGGCAAGACGAAGAACGGGGGTGGTGATGTGGAGACTCGGGAATTGTTGCAAGGGAGTGTCATGCTGGGCTTTGTTAAGGATGAGGGTAAGGGCCCTAAGAGGGAGATTGGGGTCCAGGCTGCAGGAGGTTGAAGCCATGGGAGAGGAGAGGGCTTGACACTAAAGGTCCACCTCTCCTTGTTCCCCACAGTGGCCCAGCGCCTGTGCCAGATTGGCCAGTTCAGAGTGCCACTGGGTGGGTTGCAGGTCCCTCTGACAGTCACCCCCTATATGAGTGGGGAAATCCAGAAGGCTGAGGTAAGTGGGAGGATGAAGAAGGGGGGCTGGGTGGGTAGCCTGTCTGCCAAAAACTTGCCCTAGGCAAAAAAAAAATTTTTAAAAACTTACCCAAGGCAGGATTAGAGGCTCCATACCCCACTGGCCAATCTGCCACCTGCCTCTCCATGCCTCCCTGGGGCACTGCCCACCCCATCTCAGCACTGGCCCTTTATTGCTCTGACTTTTTTTCTAGGTCAGGTTCCAGCCAGTGTCCCACTCAGTGCTGGTGCTCAACATTCCTGATGTCCTGGATGGCCCAGAGCTGCATGATATCCTGGAGATCCACTTCCAGAAGCCCACCCGTGGGGGTGGGGAGGTGGAGGCCCTGATAGTGGTGTCCCCAGGACAGCAAGGCCTGGCAGTCTTCACCTCTGAGACGAGCTAGGGGCCTGCCCTTCTCATCACCCCAGCCCTCAGCCAAGGTCCTCAGTCTGGAATGGGGCTGGGCCCACATGTAAGAGATCTTTGTGTTCAACAACAGGCGACAGAGATCACACAGTTGTGAAACACTGCACAGTAAATGTGCCTGCCGTGAAGTTCTTCCTCGTTTTGCTCATGAAAGGAATCTTGATTTGGGCATGAAAGGAGGCTTGGGGGGGAGGGAAGCAGCCTTGACCTTCTGCCAGCAGCACTGGCCTTCCCCAAGCTCCCCTGTCCCTCCACTCTTAGAAGCAACATCCAGGACCCAGGGTTTGGCTTTTTATTGACACGAACACAAAGGCAGCTTCGGCAATGGGGTGGGATACACAAAAGCAAAAAATAGCACTTCACAGGCCTCATTTAGACAATGAAGAGTCTGAGCCTGCTCCCCCCACCTCCCATTGCAATGGCTGGGGCAGTAACCCTCTCTAATCCCAGCTCAGCTAGCAGAGGGAGTGACCCTCTGCCCCAGATATCCCCATTTTGGTCCCAGTGGCTCAGGTCCTGACCAATCCCCTCTGCACTTCCCTTATCCACCTCCCACCCATGTAAACAAAGTTTGAGGCTGAGTTTAAAAAGTTGCCCCCCTACTCTGAGAAAGCAGTCAGGCCTCCCTTGACTACAAGGGGAATGTGCTTGGAATTTTACTTTGGTCCCAGAACAAGAAAAAGCATTGCCTCTGGGAGCTCTAGCTAGTAAATGTCACACTTTATCTGCAAGGCTGAGGAAACTTCCCCACCTAGACCCCCATAGAGGCAGGACATGGCACAGGCCATAAGGAGGGCACCTACTTTAGCTCTGCCCCAGCTACTGGCACGCACACAGATTTTTGGCAGTGTTGTGGGACTGGGGAGGACTGAAGCCCCAGCTCCACCAGAACTAGGAAGGCACTGGGGAGTACAGAGGTGGAGAAGGAGGCGGGAGACAGCCCCCCAGCCCCCGCCAAACACACAAGCATAGGTTTTCGTTGCTAAGGCACTGAGAACAAATCCAGAGAACTCAGTGAAGGGTGGGGGGCTCTGTATCCCTCCCAGAGTCGTGACCTAGGGGAGCAGGGCTGATGCCTGCCCTTGTTGTAAGAGGCAGCCTTGGTTATGGATGGCAGAAAACCTGGGGGTGTAAGAAGCCTAATTGTGCTTAAGAAGTTGGAGACAGAGGACAAGGTTGGGGACTGGTCAGGCCCAGAGGCTGGCCCAGACTGAAGGGACACTAGGGAGAGACATACATGCTGGACTGGCATAGTATTGGCCCCATATCCTGAGCTGACAATCCTATTCTTTGGGGAGATGGTGGGGCAGGGGCAGGAGGGAAGGTGAGGCAGTGGTGGAAACACACAGAAAATGGTGAAAACACATAGAAATTGGGGGTGGGGGGACGGGGAAGGACTGGCTGACCTTGGCACAAAAGCAGCACAGCAGGCCCAAGGGGAAAGGGTGGGGGCAGGGGTGCAGGAAGCAGCCGGCCCCCCTCTGACCCTCCCTATCCCCTTGGCAGGGCCCAGACATCCAAGTGGTCACTTCCCAACCTCTTCCGAGGGCAGGAAGGGGGTGGGGGCAGCCCTGGCCAAAGAGAGAGAACAGGGCAAGGGAGTGGCCATAGCACAGAGACCTGTGGGGGAGGGAGGGCACAGCATTACTATGGAGGATGAAATGCAGTCTGGTGGTCAACAGTACGTGGCTTCCCAACTTTCCCCTTCCCAGGTCTCTAGGGTCCCACAGCCTCTTGCCCTAATTCTCCTTCTCTGGGCCGGGAACCAGGAGGACTTTGCCCACGTTCTTCTTCTCCTGCATCTGCTTCATGGCCTCAGCCACCTAGGGAGGAAGAGAAGCCGCTGCTGTCAGTGCTATGGCACTGCCAGAGACAAGAGCCCTCCTCCCCAGGACTTTTCCCCTGGGAACCCCAACTTCCAAAGGTCCTACCTGGGCCCTCCCTGCAGAGTCATCACACTCACCTTCTCAAAGGGCCACACTGAGTCAATGTGGGGTTTGATGCGGCCCTGGTTGTACAGAGCCAGGAGGCGGGCCACCACACCACTGACCAGCTCCACCTCACCTTCCAGGTAGCCCAGGTGGAAGCCACACACAGCTCGGTTGGCCTGCAGCAGCTGCAGAGCTGTTATGCTGAATTGATTCCACCATGTGCGGGCCAGGGCCATCAGGTTCCGCTTGGGGCCAGTCAGCAGGTTGGCCATTCCTGAAGGATGAGGTGACACGGCCCATGGATCCAAGTGCCAGGCTCTTCCCTGTGTGTCTGAATCTATGCTCCTTTGCCCCCTGTGCACCCACCGTGATTGTCCATGCCAGTGCCAGGGCCTCACAGTCAGGATAATTCCCAACCTGCTGGTTACCAGGCCCAAACCAACTGGCTGACTCAAAAATTGCTCTAATTTTATTTGTTTATATTTTGTGTGAAATACTTTTTTTTTTTTTGTAGAGACAGAGTCTTATTTTATTGCCCTCAGTAGAGTGCTATGGTGTCACACAGCTTACAGCAACCTCCAACTCCTGGGCTTAGGCAATTCTCTTGCCTCAGCCTCCCAAGTAGCTGGGACTACAGGTACAGGTGCTTGCCACAATGCCTGGCTATTTTTTGTTGCAGTTTGGCCAGGGCTGGGTTTGAACCTGCCACACTTGGTGTATGGGGCCGGCACCCTACCCACTGAGCCACAGGTGCCGCCCATGAAATACTTTTAAATGAAAATGTACCTTGCCCAAGAAGCTCAGGGAGATAGGACAAAAGGCAGGCAGACTGGTTGTTCAGGAATAATCCCCAAATAAGAGCACCAAGATAGGTACTCCACCCCTTAGGCCTGCCCTCCGGCCCCTAACATCCTCTCCTCGCCCCAGCCCACTAACTTACCATAGGTGATGACTTTGCCCATAGGTTTGAGGAGGTTGTAGGCCTTGGCAGTATCTGACCCACCTAGAGGGTCCATGACAATGTCCACTCCTGTCACAGAGTAAGGGGATCCAGAAACAACATTAGGATCCACAGATCTAGAGGACCTCCCCTTCCTGCCCTAAACCCTCTTCACCCCCATGCCCTGGCCCCCACCTTTAGGGGAGATCTTCTTGATTTCATCCATGTAGTCAGTTGTATGGTAGTCGATGGGGTGTGTGACCCCATTCTCCTTCAGCGCCTCGTGCTTGTTGACTGAGGCTGTTCCGAACACTGTCACATTCTCCACCGTGCGGCACAGCTGCACAGCTGCCATACCCACACCCCCTGCAGCAAGACACCCCACAAGCTGGAGATATGGAGTTGCCCTATCACCACTCTCTGTTCTATCCTCCCAGGAACTCAGCCCATCACCTTATTTTGTTTTGTTTAGCAAGCCCTGGCCGGGTTTGAAACTGCCACCCACCCCCAGTGCACAGGGTTGGCACTCTAACCATTGAGCTACCAGCACCCAGCCCCCATCACCTTCTTTTAATCTAGGCTTATTTGGGTGCCCATGGCCAATGCCCCCATGATTGAGAATTGGGGGGAGGGTAGCTGAACAGGATTGGGTGCTGAGTTGCCGAAGATAGCATACCAGGCTGGACCTGGTGTATGAATGTTACCATGGCAACTACACTGCAGAGGCCTCTGGGTGCCACAGGCCAAGGTGGCCCGGTGTTGCCATGACAACAATCCAGACAGGCTGCAGGGAAGGGGCCTGGAAGGAAATCTGTATGGGGTTAGGAGGGGGTTTAATGGGAGGGGGCCTGTCACCTGCAGCCATGTGTACCAAGACGCTGTGGCCAGGCCGTAGGTTGCCAAAGTCAAAGAGGACCAAGTAGGCTGTGATATAATTGACCAGCAAGGCAGCTGCTTCCTCAAAGGTCATGGCCTCAGGCATCAGAAAGGTGTGGGTCGTGGGCACAGTCACCTCCTCCTGCCACATCCCTGACTGGTTCAACACCATCACCCGGTCCCCTGGCTTGAAGAATAGAAGAAAAGGATCATTCAGTCACTCATTCATTCACCCACAGGCAATCTACTGACCTTTCACTAGTTACGAGATCCTCTTCTTCTAGATTAAGTGGGAGTAGAAGTGGTAGTGGTAGCCATGGTAACAATGATAATGACATCATCATCAATACCATATCCCTTTTTTTTTTTGCAGTTTTTGGCCGGGGCTGGGTTTGAACCTGCCACCTCCGGCATATGGGGCTGGCGCCCTACTCACTGAGCCACAGGCGCCGCCCCTTCCCTTTTTTTTTGTTTTTATTGAGATAGAGTCTCACTTTATCACCCTTGGTAGAGTGCTATGGTATCATAGCTCACAGCAACCTCCGACTCTTGGGCTCAAGAGATTCTCTCGCCTCCCTAGCAGCTGGGGCTACAGGTGACCGCCACGACACCTGGCTATTTTTTATTTTAGCAGGGTTCAAACCCACTAGCCCTGGAGCATGTGGCTGGTACCCTAACCACAGAACTATGGGCGCCCAGTCCATCTGACCTTTATTGACTGCTGTCTGAGGGCCAAGCTCAACTTCAAGTGCTTTATTTACACATGTTCAAATAATCCTTACATCAGGTCTCTGAGGTAGATACCATCGTTATCTCCATTTTACAGCCCTTGTACATCACTATTGTGTAAGATCCCTGAATGCAAGAAACTTACAGTTAGGGTAGACTGAAGTACTGTTGAAGAGATCAAATTGCTTTGGCTATAAAAAATGGGTTCCACTGTTTACTGCAGCATGACTTTGGGCAAATAAAAATTATTTAACTTTTTGAGCTCTAGTTTTCTTACCTGTAAATTAGGGCAGCTATGAGGATTAAATGGAGAAAAAAAATCATTCAATGACCTTTAGCATAATGTCTGGCACTCAGTAATATTAACCAATAATTGTGATAAGAATAGCAGTAAGGAGGGGAAGTCACACAATCAAATAACCGAACGAAGGAAGAGGGTGGCTTGTGGTAAGGGCCATACCAGAGGGCAGGTAAAGTTCTCTGAGCTTTGGGGGCTGGGTATGATCACCTCAGAAGTACCTGAGAGAGTACTGGGAACCCAGAGACCAACTTCATCCAGTGGTGGTACAGGAGGGGTGAGGGACAGGGAGAGCCACACAGTGACCCCAACAGGAAAAGGTCTTTTTCCTCCTCCAGAGCCTCTTTGCAGGAGGGGAAGGGGGCAAAAATAACAGAATCTTTACCTCTAGCTTAGTAAGTGGGGTCAGGGAAGGGCAGTGGGAAGCGAGAGTCTCAGGGAAAGGAAGGCCTCTCTTCCCTCTCTGAAGAACACAGAGAGGGAGGTGTGGGTGCTGTTCTGGGACAATCCGGGTCTGTCTTGGTCCCTGCCAGAAATGATATGGGAATTATGTATATAAACGAGACTTAGGGTCTGTGGGGTAGGGGGGTGGGACTCCCACACCTGCCTCTTTTCATGTCCTCAAACCACCATCCATTGAAGAGGAGGCCTGAGGGCAGGTCAGGGTCTTTCCCTGAAAGTTCTGGCCTATGATGAGGTCTGGGGAATGGAAGCCCTCTCCCTGAGACTTAGGACTAGCAGTGCAAAAACAACACAAAAGAGCTGAAAATAGTGCAGTGGTCAGCCAAGGTCATGGCCAGTCCGCAGAACAAATCTCACTTGCCCTGGCTTATATCTAATCCTCAGCCCATCACAGGTCAGGGCCACTGACCCCTCTTCAGTCCAGATATCAGGAGGGAGGGAGTGGGGAGAAAGGAAGGGCCCTCCTCACAGAATCCAGGCTCTTACATCAGATTCTTGCCCTGGACAGGATATCCTGTATTTACCAGGCGGAAAGTGTGGGGAGGGGACGTTAGGTGGGTGGCCTTCAGCAGTAACATGAACTACTACTCTCTCTCCCCCAAAATTCCTCTTAGCACCTTCTCAGGAGTGGGATTATTTAGAAGTCAGTGAGAGGGTGGAGTCAGAGCGGAATTCAGGGAGAAGCCCAGGAAGAAGGAAGGAGGAGCTGTTTGCAACAAATCCTCCTCTGGTAGCTTGGGGCTGGCAGGTCTGGCTGCATCTGAGGGGGCCTCTCTTCTAAGGGCCTGATCTGAAAAGAAACTCCTCATCTCAGGTCTCTCAAAAAGTTGATCATTTAGAACTCTCTGGTGTCCAGGGTTGTGGCCAAGATTAATGATAAACGAGAGGGAGAAACAGACTGGCAGGGCTGGGCCAACCTGCTCATGGTGCCACACCTCCCCACTCCAATCCAAATCCTTGACACCAGGGTTTCAGAAATGAGGGTCCTCCTCTGCTACAAAGGTGGAAAAGGGTTCCCTCCACATGTTCCCAAGGACAGCCCCGGGTCATGGCCAGATGACTGAGTCACAGGAGAAGGGAATATTGCTGTCACAGGAGACAGAAAGCCCCAAACAAAGATCCATTGACCCAGACCACTTCCCCCACCCCAAAACCAGACTGGCAGTGTTAAGGCCAATAGCAGTAGGGGACCGAGAATCCCTCTCCTCCATGATGGGTGTGTCTCGCCTCTTAGGCCCTGCTGGGGAGGGGCCGCATCACACACCCACAGACCACGGGGCTGCATGTGACTAGGGCTCTGGCACGGTGGCTCTGCCCCCGCCCAACCCTGACTACATAGCTCCTCCAGCTCCCTTGTGGAAAGAGGGCGCTACCGTCTCGGTCACCGACCCTGGGAGTGTTTGGTGGGCAGGGGTACAGGTGTGGGTTTAATGGAGGGGGGGTTGTAGGGTCATTGTGCGCATGCGCCTGAGCGCCTTATTGTTCCCCCCTTCCCACCACTATCGCCCCCGCTGCCGTTTCAGGGCGGCGGCGCCCACGACTAAAAATGGTTGAGGAAGGGAGGATAACTCCATCTTCCCCCTCTAAATAAGTCCCGTTCTCCAGGAGTCTCAAAACTTAAGTTCCTTTCCTATGCCTTCCTTGCCGGTGCAGCCACGTCGGTGCCAGTTTCTCCCGCCCTGCCACACCCCCGGCAACTGCCCACTCGTGCCCCATTGCCCGGTGGCCTGGACAGCCCCTCCCAGCCCTGCACTGCGCTGGCCCGCTCACCTTGCGATCGCCGACTCCCTCGCCCACGGCGATCACGACGCCCGCGCCCTCCATTCCCGGAGTGACAGGCAGCGGTGGCAGCCGGTCGTACAGCCCCTGCCGGGCCATGAGGTCGGCGAAGTTGAGCCCGCAGGCCCGGACACGCAGCGTCAGCTGACCCGGCCCAGGAGCCGGGGGCGCAGCCGGCCGGGTTTGCAGTTTCACCTTGTCATAGCCGCCGAAGCCGGTGAGCACCAGACAGCGCAAAGGCGGCGGCGATGCTGCAGCCGCCCCCTCCTGGGCCGCCGGCGGCTGGGGGTCGTTCTCTGTCTTGGCTTTCGGTACTTGGGTAGAGGCGTCTTCCCCGGCCCCTGCCTCGGCTGCCGCCTCCACCGTGGCCGCCTCGGCTACCTCTCTCTCCGCGGACATGGCTGGGACTCCCGACGTGTGCGCACAGCTGGACCAAGAGAGCGCAGCTGGGGAGGGCGGGGCGCGCCTCAGGAAGAGCACAGGCTGCAGGTTCCAGGCTTCAGGCTCCAGAGAGAGGGGCGGGCCAGGGGCGGGGCCTCGCTCTTGGACTTAAAGGGCCAGGACCTCCGCTGCGCGAGCAGCAACAACACTAAAAAAACAAACTGGAGGGCGGTGCCTGTGGCTCAGTGGGCAGGGCGCCGGCCCCATATAACGAGGGTGGCGAGTTCAAACCCGGCCTCGGCCAAAGTGCAACAGCAACAAAAAAAATAGCTGGGCATTGTGGTGGGCGCCTGTAGTCCCAGCTACTCGGGAGGCTGAGGTAAGGGAATCATCTAAGCTCAGGTGTTGGAGGTT
>CAUYRH010155189.1:0-12611 GCA_963574655.1 Perodicticus potto
GGCGCCCGCCACAACGCCCGGCCCTTTTTTGGTTGCAGCCGTCATTGTTGTGTGGCGGGCCCGGGCTGGATTCAAACCCGCCAACTCAGGTGTACGTGGCTGGCACCTTGGCCCGCTGAGCCCCAAAATCATCTTAAAGAAGCTGTTTCCATCTGCTACACATTCAAGACAGTACATAGTATATCATAATTTTAGTTAATTTAACCTAAAGCTGTTTAGATGTTAAGTCATCCAATACACCTGCCTGCCTAGTTTATTTTTTAGACAGTTTACTTATTTTTTTTTGAGACAAGAGTCTCACTTTGCCACCCTCGGTAGAGCCCAGTGGCATCACAGCTCACAGCAACCTCAACTCTTGGGCTCAAGCGATCCTCTTGCCTCAGCCTCCCAACGCCCGGCTAACGCCACAACGCCCAGCTAACCGACATAGTCTCTCACCGTTGAGCTCAGATATATTGACATTTAATGACTAGTTTACCTAATTGTAGTAATATGCACATTTCCAGGCTTCTGCCTTTGCTGCGGTGTAAACAAGTCATTTTCATGGGGGAAATACATAACCCCGCCCGACGACTCCGGAGGCAGCGATCCAGACACCCGCTCCGGACTCCCCTGGGCTTGTGTCCCGGAGGGACGCCTGGCCACGCCCGGCGTGTAGGGGGACCAGTCGCCTGGCCCCAGCTGCTCCCCACCTTTCCCGTTGTATTAACAAGGACGCCAGTGCTGGCAGTGTTAGCAGCTTTCTTGCAGGTGAATTCCCCTTTCTCCAGGCAGGTGTTCAGCTCCCTAATCCGCGTTTTTCCTCCTACCAGCTTGGAGAAACAGCAGAGGGAGAGGGATTTGTAGCCCAGGTTGAGTATCCTCGGGCCGTTACGAGATTGGAGTAAGACAAAGCAACTACGGAGGCGTCATTACAGCTCCGCAACCTCGTGCTAAGAGCAAAAATAAAAACCGGCCAGTGTGTGAGGGGCGCGCTCTTTGTAAAGCCAGCGGAGGGGACTGTGCTTAGGGTGACGCGCCACCCGGAGCCTGAGCACTTCTAAACTTGGGCCGCACCAGCCCGCCAAAGAAACTCGCCGCGTGACTCTTCCTTCCCGCCCTATGACCAGAAAACGCGGGACTCGAGGAACCCAGAGCAAAAGACCCCTCCTCCACCTTCAGCCGGAAATACTCTTCTTTCAGGAAAGCGCGCGTCTGTGGCGCATGCGCACTCAGTAACGTAGCAACACCGGTGCTTACCTACCCTAGCCCGAGCCTAGCAACAACGAGTCCGCTGCGTCCCGACCAATCATCGCCAGCTTCGCCTTCACACGCCTCACCAATCAGCGCCGACCCTGCGAGGAAGTTTCCAGAGCTTTCGAGGACGGTCCCTTTAACTGGAATTCATCCGCCCGATAATTTTCCTAAAGGAAAAAAAGGAGCGCTTACGGGAGAGGGAAGATAATTTTTTAGGATCCTTTCTTACAGCCGCGATAAATCTGGAGCGCAGCTGAAAATCCTAACTGCGTTGAGAGGGTTGGGCGGAGCGAACTACTTTTAGTGGCGCACGGAGACGGCGGCTACGTAGCAGTCATGAGTCTGTAACAGACGTTGCATAAATTCCAGTGCCGCCGAACCGAAGCATTCAGTAGCGACTGGATTTGTTGAGTGGCGGCTCGTCAACGTTAAGCGGTCGGTCGTGATCGAACCTTTGGGGCGTCTTCGCGTTTGCTAACAGGTACTGGCCTGCAGCCTTCGAGACCTGGGGAGGATGGTGAGGGGGCTTAAGTGAGGTGAAGCTGGCGATTTCGTGGGGGCTGTGTGGGCCTCTGGGGGAGGGGAGGGGAGGCGAGGCGAGGCGGCGCGGGGCCGGCTTCCCGGGCGCGGCGGGCGCGCGCACCGCGGACGCCAACGGGCGCTTAACCGATGGAGAGTCCATCGTGTCTCCCTCAGAGAGGGGAGGTGGAAAAGAGGTAGTTTCTGTAGCGTCTCAAAGTCTTTAATTCTGAATCCCAATGTGGAGAACGTGTTTATCTTTTTCAAGGGGGAAGTTTAGGGGTCTTGAGGGTTCGGCTTTTGTAGCTTATTTTTCTAGTTAGGGGAAATTAGTGTGAAGTGGGGGGAACGTAAATAATGGGGTAGTTAAGGAAGAAAGGTCTAGATACTAGTTTAGAAAAGCACTTCCTTTTTTTTTTTTTTTCCCCCAGTTTTGGCCGGGGCTGGGCTTGACCCCACCACCCCCATATACCGGGCCGGCATCCTACTCCTTGAGGCACAGGCGCCGCCCCACTTTTTTTTTTTTTTGAGCGTCCCTGTGTCACCCTGGGTAGAGTCACTCTAGGTTGGAGTGCTGTGGCGTCACAGTTGACAGCAACCTCAAACTCTAGGGATCAAGCGATTCTCTTGCCTCCGCCAAGTAGCTGGGACTACCGGCGCCCGGCTATTTTTTGGTTGTAGTTGTCGTTTGGCAGGCCCGGGCCGGGTTCAAACCCGCCACCCTCGGCGTATGTGCCTGGCGCCTGGCTATTTTTTTGAGAAGGGGTCTCGCTTGGCGCTGGTCTGGAACTTGGGAGTTCAAATAATCGATCCACCTCGGCCTCCCAGAGTGCTAGGTAGGGTAGCAGGTGTGAGCCAGCGCGCCGGCCAGAACACATTTTTTTTCCTTGACAGTCTCAAACTGTCACCCTTAGAGTGTTGTGCCGTCACAGCTCACAGCAACCTCAGACTCTTGGGTTTAAGCGAAATTCTTGCCTCAGCCTCCCAAGTAGTTGGGACTACAGGCGCCCACCACAATACTCGGCTATTTTTTGGTTGTTGTCATTGTTGTTTGGCAGGCCCTGGCTGAATTCGAACCTGCCAACTCGGGTGTATGTGGCTGGCACCCTAGTTGCTGAGCTATAGGCATCGAGCCAGAAAGCATTTTTTTCAGTGATTGAAGTGAGTGTAGTAAATACTGAAGGAGGTTAGTGAGATGTTAAGGCGTTTTAGAAGAAAGTTAAGTCTTGGTTTTAATCAATTTATTAAATTTTTTTTCTTTGACACAGTGTCTCACTTGGTCACTGTTGGTAGAGTGCTTGGGCCTCTCAACTCACATCCATCTCAAACTCCTGGGCTGAAGCAATCCTTTTGCCACCACCTCCCAAGTAGCTGGGACTGTAGGCTCCTAGCTATTTTTAGAGATGGAGTCTGGCTCAGGCTGGTCTCCAACCTGTGAGCTCTGACAATCCACCCACCTCAGCCTTCCAAGTGCTGGGATTACAGGCATAAGCCACTGTGCCCGGTCGAATTTAAGAGTTACCCACATCAATAAATGTTTAAGATCTTGAGATGAGGCTCAGTGGTTGGGGCACCAGCCACATACACTAGAGCTGGCTTGTTAGAATCCAGCCTGGGCCTGCCAAACAACTACAACTACAACCAGAAAATAATATAGCCAGGTGTTGTGGCAGGCGCCTATAGTCCCAGCTATTTGGGAGGCTGCAGCAAGAGAATCGCTTAAGCCCAAGAGGGGTTTTTTTTGTTTTATTTATTTATTTTTTTTTTTGAGACAGAATCTCAAGCTTTTGCCCTGGGTAGAGTGCAGTGATGTTAAAGCAACTTCAAACTTTTGGGCTTAAGTGATTCTCTTGCCTCAGCCTCCTAAGAAGCTGGGACTACAGGTGCTTGCCACAACGTCTGGCTATTTTGTTGTTGCAGTTGCATTGTTTTTAGCTGGCTGGGGCTAGTTTTGAACCCACCAGCCTTGGTGTATGTGGCTGGCGCCCTGCTAACAGCTGTGGGCGCAGCCTAAGCCCAAGAGTTTGTGGTTGCTGTGAGCTGTGACACCCTGGCACTATACCTGGGTGAGAAGGTGAGATTGTTTAACAAAAAAAACTTGGTGGTAATACAGTGATGTTTTATTTTTAAATTAGGTCAAAATGCAAATCTTCGTAAAGACCCTGACTGGCAAGACTATCACCCTGGAGGTGGAGCCCAGTGACACCATTGAGAATGTGAAGGCCAAGATCCAAGATAAAGAAGGGATCCCTCCTGACCAGCAGAGGCTCATCTTTGCAGGCAAGCAGCTGGAGGATGGTCGCACTCTTTCTGACTACAACATCCAGAAAGAGTCAACCCTCCACCTGGTCCTTCGTCTGAGGGGTGGCATGCAGATTTTCGTGAAGACCCTGACCGGCAAGACCATCACCTTGGAGGTGGAGCCCAGTGACACCATCGAGAATGTGAAGGCCAAGATCCAAGATAAAGAAGGGATCCCTCCTGACCAGCAGAGGCTCATCTTTGCAGGCAAGCAGCTTGAAGATGGTCGTACTCTTTCTGACTACAATATCCAGAAAGAGTCAACCCTGCACCTGGTTCTCCGTCTGAGGGGTGGCTGTTAATTCTTCAGTCCTACATTCACAGTGCCTAGTGATGGCATTACTCTGCACTATAGCCATTTGCCCCAATTTAAGTTTAGAAATTACCAGTTTCAGTAATAGCTGAACCTGTTCAAAATGTTAATAAAGGTTTTGTTGCATGGTAGCATATTTAGTGTCTGTTGTCATGAAATTCTGTAGTGATGTGGGTAACTCTTAAAATGTTTAAAATGAAGTAAAGGGATTTAACTTTGAGATTGGTAATGTGACCAAAATTAAGTCACTTTAGGACACAAGAGAGTGCTGAGGTGTGAGCTTTCTTTGCTCCAAGTCACAAGTTAGGACCCTGGTTTAATGGTGAACCATCTTGGAAGTGCTTTTTTTCTTTTGAGGCACGAGTCTCACTATGTCACCCTGGGTAGGGTACCCTGGTGTCACAGCAACCTCAAACCTTTGGGTGCTGAGCCAGAAGTGAATTGAATATTGAGGCTTTTTTTTTTTTTTTTTTGTAGAGACAGTCTCACTTTATTGCCCTGGGTAGAGTGTTGTGGCGTCACAAGTCTGGCTATTTTTTTGTTGCAGTTTGGCCAGGGCAGGGTTTGACCCGCCACCCTTTGTTATATGGGGCCAGGCCCCATAGTCCTTTTTTTTTTTTTTTTTTTTTTTATTATACATAGCGGGAAGCCACATGTACTTGATCAGAGCTAAAGTAGTCAAAGACTGCTAGAAAATTTAAGTGGAGGCTGCTTAAATGGTGGTAAGTGCGTTCAAGTCTTCTAATCTTTAACTGGCTATCTGGTGTGGATGTGCTTTTACTGCTGCTTACACCAAAGTATTCTCTTAGGTGGTAAAAGAAACAATCTTGTTTCTTACGTTTACACTGCTGAGCCAAGCAGCAGGTGGCACAGTGATCACTTTGAAAGAAGACTGGCTGAAAATACTAAAGGGTTAAAACAGTATCCTGATTAAAATTTTTTTTTGGGGGGAGAGCCAGTCTTAGAAGTGTTGCCCTCAGTAGAGTGCTGTGGCATCACAATTCTCTTTCCTTAGTCTCCCAAGTATCCCGAACTACAGGTGTAAAATTGTTTTAGTGAGTTTGGGGTAGCAAATAAAAGTGGTTCCTCGTAGCTGATGGTTGTATTTTACTGGAGAGAGACTGCAGTGACAAGATTTCTCTAGTTCATACTTGGTAAAAATACTTAGCCTGACACAGGCAACAAGTTCCTTAGCTGCTATCCAATAAATACTGGGGAATACATTAACAGTTGTTTAGGTTTTTTTTTTTGTAGAGAATATTGCCCTCGGTAGAGTGCTGTGGCATCACACAGCTCACAGCAACCTCCCGACTCCTGGGCTTAGGCAATTCTCTTGCCTCAGCCTCCCGAGTACCTGGGACTTCAGGCACCCACCACAACCTCCAGCTATTTTTCTGTTTTGCAGTTTGGCCGTGGCCGGGTTTGAACCTTCCACTTGAAGTATATGGGGCCAGCCCGATGAGCCACAGGCACCGCCCTAGTTTTGAGACAGTCTCAAACTGTTGCTTTGGGTAGAGTTCTGTGGCATCAGAGCTCACAGAGACCTCAAACTCGGTATTAAGCAATTCTCTTGCCTCAACCTCCCAAGAAGCTGCAACTACAGGGGTCCACTACAACGCCTGGCTATTTTTCGGTTGTAGTTATCAATTTAGCCTGCCTGGCATGGATTTGAACCCGCTAGCTCTGGTGTGTGTGGCTGGCACCCTAGCCACTTGAGCTACTGGTGCTGAGGCATACGTTAACAGTTTTAATAGAGGAAACATTTGAGGGAGTAAAAATGTATTACGGAAGCATGAGGCCTTTTCCTCCACCACAATTTAAAATATTTACAAATCCAATAAATAAGATGGTTTTCATCTGCAAGGAGTGTGGGATCCCTGTCTGGTTTTCTCAAGTACTTGTAGTAGGGAAAAACTTTCTGGTTTTAAGATTAGTACACAAATGAACTCTTGGGAAGGACCTTAAGTCTCTGGCAGGTAGTTAACTTACAGACTGGTTTAGCATGGAAGAATAACCCATGGGTGTGTTAGGCACAGAAAATGGTCATAAAAATAAGACTTTGATACTCCAAGTGTTCTAAGAGTGGTTTGATGCACAAGACTTAGGAGACCTTAGCTGCTTAAACAAATGCTGAGAAATCTTGTAGCATAAAATACTAAGTGAAGTGCATTAGGTTACATGGTAGGTTTACGCTAGAGATAGCAGGAGTAAAATGAGCTAGAAGGGAAAATAATTCTCAGTAGTGAGAAAAAACAAAAAAGGGGCAAAGGGGCCGGTGCTGTGGCTCATGCTAGGATGCCTGTAATCCTAGCACTCTTGTTTTTGAGACAAGAGCCTCAAGCTGTTGCCCTGGATAGAGTGTTTTGTCACAGCTCACAGCAACCTCAAACTCCTGGGCTCAAGCGATTCTCCTGCCTCCGCCTCCCAAGTAGCTGGGATGCCCAGCTATTTGGTTGCAGTCATCATTGTTTGGTGGGCCCTGGGCTGGATTCGAACCCATCGGCTCAGATGTATGTGGCTGGAGCCTTAGCTGCTTGAGCTACAAGCGCCAAGCCAATCCTAGCACTCTTGAGAGACCGAGGTGGGTGGATTGCCTGAGCTCACAGGTTCAGAGTCCAGTCTGAGCTAGAGCAAGACCCCATCTCAAAAATAACTAGGCGTTACGGAGGGCGCCTAAAGTCCCAGCTACTTGGGAAGCTGAGGCAAGAGAATCACTTAAGGGTAGCCAGTGAGTAGGGCGCTGGCCCCATATACTGAGGGTGGTGGGTTCCAACCCGGCCCCAGCCAGACTGCAATAAAATAGTCAGACATTGTGGTGGGTGCCTGTAGTCCCAGCTACTCAGGAGGCTGAGGGAAGAGAATCGCCTAAGCCCAAGAGCTGGAGGTCGCTGTGAGCTGTGATGTCACTGCACTCTACTGAGGGCAATAAAGTGAGACTCAGTTTCTTTAAAAAAAAAAAAAGAAAAAAGGTGATGTCTGTGGCTCAGTGAGTAGGGCGCCAACCCCTTACACTGAGGGTGGCCGGTTCAAACCTGCTCCTGGCCAAAGTGCAACAAAAAAATAGCTGGGTGTTGTGGCAGGCATCCGTAGTCCCAGCTACTCGGGAGGCTGAGGCAAGAGAATCACCTAAGCCCAAGAGCTGGAGGTTGCTGTGAGCTGTGATGCCACAGCACTCTTCAGAGGGCGATAAAGTGAAACTCCGTCTCTACAAAAAAAAAACACTTGAGCCCAAGAGTTGCTGTGAGGTATGATGCCAAGGTACTCCACCAGGGGTGACAAAGTGAGTATGTCTCAAATGAAAAAACAAAAAAGTATAATTAAAAAAAAAGCCAGGCACAGTGTCTCAAGCTTATAATCCTAGCACTCAAGAGACCGAGGCGGGTGGATTACTTGAGCTCACAGAGGATAGCTTGAGCCCAAGAGTTGGAGGTTGCTGTGAACTATGATGCCAGAGGACTCTACTGGGGGTGACAAAGTATCTATCTAAAAAAAAAAAGACTTTTCTCCCAGCTCTTCAATCTGACCTGATGGGCTCACAGGTCTCTAGTCTGGTGACTCCCTTAGAAAGAAAGTTTGAGTTGTTGGCTGTCTAGTTCTATCTTGGAATTGCTACTTCATAGAGATCCCATAAAGTGCTTATGGATCTTAGCAAATTAACTCTGCATACAAATTGGAATCTGAGCAAGGAAAAGGCTTTTAAAATACATGTTGTTCTTCAACAAGCTATGCTATCAATTTTTGCAACTGGGTTTGATACTCTTGGCCTCAAACCTTGCTCTACCCTGAATAAGGTAGAGGCCACTTGTGGTTTATGATCTGGGTTCACTTCTTTTTTTTTATTTTTTATTTTTTATTGTTGGGGATTTATTGAGGGTACAAGAAACCATGTTACACTGGTTGCATTTGTTGGGTGAAGTCCCTCTTACAATCGTGTTTTGCCCCCAAAAGTTGTGGCACACACCAAGGCCCCAAGACCCCACCCCCCTGGCTCCTTCCCTCTCTCTGCTCTTCCTTTCCCCACCCCACCCGCAATCTTTCTCTCTCTGCTCTCCCCGTCCCTCACCCCCACCGTGTCACTAATTGTCATTAATTGTCCTCATATCAAACTGGGTTCACTTCTTTTGATTGCTGATGATGGGCCAGAATACCTTTCAGAAATGTGACTAAGAGGTGGAACTTGGCTTTGGGATGACCTAGAAAGGGGTAGGAGAGTTGATGGAGATTGTTCCTGTATCTGAATCTAGAATAATTCTTAGTCCTATCATCTATTCAACTTAATATTCATTGTCCAGTTAGCTTGTCTAACTGCCAGGAATATAGGAACATAGTTCTTTTGTTTTTTTGGAGACAGTCTCACTTTGTCATCCTCTGTAGAGTGCTGCGTCACAGCTCACAGCAATCTCAAACTCTTGGGCTGAAGTGATTCTCCTGCCTCAGCCTCCCAAGTAGACTACAGGCTCCCGCCACAACACCCAGCTATTTTTAGAGATGGGGGAGGGGGTCTCATTCTTGCTCAGGCTGGTCTCAAACCTGTGAGTACAGGCAATCCACCCTCCTTGGCTTCCCAGAGTGTTAGGATTACAGGTGTGAGCCACCTGCCCAGCCCTACCTACAGAAATTTCTGATGTTTCCAAACTGTGTCCTCCAAACATTACAATCACTGTGGAAAAGGATGTTTGGGTCAAAAGGAGCTTGGGAAGCTTTCTGTTATCTCTCTCCTGAAGACTTAAATGTACAAAATCATGTTTAAGTCTCCAAGAAGTTCTACCTTTTTTTTTTTTTTTAAGAGACAGAGTCTCACTTTATTGCCCACAGTAGAGTGCCATAGCGTCACAGCTCACAGCAACCTCCAGCTCTTGGGCTTAGGTGATCCTCTTGCCTCAGCCTCCAGAGTAGCTGGGACTACAGGTGCCTGCCACAACACCTGGCTATTTTTTGTTGCAGTTTGGCTGGGCCAGGTTTGAACACACCACCCTTGATATGTGGGAGTGATGTCCTACCCACTGAGCCACAGGTGCAGCCCCCAGCTATTTTTGTTGTTGTTGCAGTAGTAGTTATCATTCTTGTTTGGCAGGTCTGGGCAGTTAGAACCTGCCAGTCCTGGTGTATGTGGCTGGCACCCTAGCCCCGGAGCTACAGGCACTGAGCCATAACCCCATCTTTTTACATTGTTCCCCCTCCACACCAGTGTATATTTTTACGGTTGTTGTTGTTTGCTAGCTCCTTGAGCTGTACCCATACTTCCTGCCCTGGAACTGGAGCTGG
This sequence comes from Perodicticus potto, assembly GCA_963574655.1. Taxonomy (NCBI): domain Eukaryota; kingdom Metazoa; phylum Chordata; class Mammalia; order Primates; family Lorisidae; genus Perodicticus; species Perodicticus potto. The sequence goes on from CAUYRH010155189.1 coordinate 9,635, forward strand.
CATAGAAAGGTGCATGAAGCAGACTCTGCTGCAGCGCAGTGCAGCTCCCACCAGTCTTGACCTGGACCCTGTGGTAGGGACGGGTATGTACTAGTTGCTGCGAGTGACTCTGCAGCCTTCAGGAGTATATCGGAATACCCCGATTTCCAGAAATGTTTTGCTCACCCTGAGTCAGAGTGGAAAGGATGCTTCAGGAGTTTTGGGGAGAAAAGGGCCTTTAGGGCTTGTATAAGGAAGACCTCACTCCCATGTCCCCATCATGCTGAGCAGTCTTTCTCAAGGACCTCACTCTCACTGCCAGTTAGCTGTGGGCCTCCGACCTATTCTGACCCCTTCACTTCCAGAGAAGCAGCCCCCACAGGAGCTGTGTTTGTGAGGCTGGAGCCTGAGTGTAACGTCCTGTCCTGTAGTAGCTGAAGTGGCCTGCTTTTCTTTTTTCTTTCTTTCTTTTTTTTATTTTTTTTTCAGTTTTTGGCCAGGGCTGGGTTTGAACCCTCCACCTCCGGCATATGGGGCCAGCGCCCTACCCACTGAGCTATAGGCACTGCCTGGCCTGGTTTTCTTTAACTGCCAATGTCTTTGATACAGACATTGCTATTGCCTTCCAGGCTGACCCACTCCTATCCCTCTGCACCTGTGCCAGGAAGCAGCCTGTCAGGGTTTACTCGCACAATATGGTACACCCATTCCAGCCATGACCTTGAGAAAGGAAAAGGAACAGAGGCAGGCATGGAAGAGGCCAGGGCACTTAGAAAAATAGGGACCTGCAGAGACAAGGAGGGAGTGGCTAAAGGGGCCAAAGTGTGGGAACAGTCTGGAGAAGTGTGGACAGCCGAGTGTCTCACCCTCTTTAAGGCTGAGGCCACTGTGTTGCTGATGCCTCTGCAGTCTCTTCTCCGTCTGCAAAACCACAAAGCACTCAGGCTGGGGCTGCTCAAAAGCTGCCAGTAATGTTCTGATTTCCTCCAAGGGGCTGTTCCTCTGCAGCCTGACCTCATGCATCTAAGATAATTTACTTCCTTCATGTTCAGCTCTGTCCTCTCATATTTCAGGCTAGTGCAACACAGTGTGGTCCCCAAGCTGTGTCCCCCGGGCTCAGGAGAGTGGGGCTGAAACAGATCTTCTAATATGGAAATGTATAACGAAATAAGGGGCCCACACCTAAAGATATGCCACAAAGTAAGTATAACATTGGGCAGCTCCTGGGTGACCCCAAACCACAGACTGTGAGGGGGAGAAAGTAGAGATGCACACCTTCTGTGGGTCTTGCCTTGGGTAAGCCCAGAAGCAGGCAACTGTCACCCCTTCCATTCTGGAAAGGTGCAGCCAAACAGCTCTGTACGGCCAGAGAGCTCCATCATCAGAGTCCGGGTCCAAAATACCTGCGGAGTAAATGCGTATGTTCTTTTAAGACTTACCCCCAAACCTCATATTGCAGACATAGAATTGGTGTTTCTTACCCTGTCCGAAGTGTTCAGGTTACCCAGACAAATGTGCTTAGTCATGGAGGGAGACAGATAAACAGACTTGTGTGAGGAAGCATGATAAATACAATGCCACGTCAGAGCCAAACAAGACACTGGATTAGCACAACTGCCGGCCTTTCCAGCAGGGAAAGGGGTGAAAAAAACTCTTGGGATGATGGCGAAAGGTGTGCTGTTCTGAATGGGGAAGATAAAATGGAGCAGTGGGGGTTCTGCGCCATCGCCTCAGAACAGACAGTGCTGGCCTCCCCCACATCTGCAGTGACTCAGAGTCTCCTCTGGGCACAACTCGCAGTCAAATCAGGGGCACCAAACATCCTGTGTTTGTGAGATGCTGAGAAAAACAGATGGAGACTGACTGACTCCAGAAGCTGCCTACGTTCATCCCGCCCCTTTCCAACACCCAGGCCTGGGGAGTGACATTTTCAGGGGAGAATCCTCCTGAGCAGAGAGGTGTAGAGAGCAGAGTGTGAAAACCTGACTTGTGGAGTTGTTTCATGGGGGAGGCGTTGTTTCACAGTTGCCTGTGTTTTTCCAGAGCCTATCTTTAGAGCTCATCTGCCCCCCCAAACCCTGAGTTTACTGGGGCCTACCTGACCAAACAGAAAATGACCACCAGGAAAATAAATTTTCAGCCCACAACTATAAGATATTTCAAGAACAACACTATTTCCAATGAAAAACTATTTTTAATTTAATTTAATTATTCTTTTTTTTGAGACAGAGTCACACTTTGTCTCCCTCAGTAGAGTGCTGTCATGTCACACAGCTCACAGCAACCTCAAACTCTTAGGCTCAAGTGATTCTCTTGCCTCAGCTTCCTGAGTAGCTGGGACTACAGGCGCCTGCCACAACACCCTGCTATTTTTAGAGATCACTCTTGCTCACTCAAACCCATGAGCTCAGGCAATCCACCCGCCTTGGCCTTCCAGAGTGCTAGGATTACAGGCATGAGCCACACACCCAGCCCTGTTTTTTAATTTTATTTATAATTTCTTTTTGGAAAGACAGAATCTTACTTTATCGCCCTCAGTAGAGTGCTGTGGCGTCACACAGCTCACAGCAACCTCTGACTCCTGGGCTTAGGTGATTCTCCTGCCTCAGGCTCCCAAGTAGCTGGGACTACAGGCGCCCGCCACAACGCCCAACTATTTTTCTGTTTTTTTGCAGTTCGGCGGAGGCCGGGTTTGAACCCGCCACCTTCGGTATATGAGGCTGGTGCCCTACTTGATGAGCCACAGGCACCGCCCTGAGAAACAGTTCTTTAAAAGGTACTTGAGGCCAGGTGAGGTGGTTCATGCCTGTAATCCTATTACTCTGGGAGGCCAAGGAAGGTGGGTAGCTTGAGCTTCTGAGTTCGAGACCAGCCTGAGCAAAAGCGAGGCCCCCACCCCCACCCCACCCCAGTCACTAATAAAAATATCAAAAAAAAAAAAAAAAAAACATGCAAAATGGTATCTTGTACCCAAAAATTTGGCTTTGGTATATCTAAT
>CAUYRH010155190.1:0-10055 GCA_963574655.1 Perodicticus potto
TGGCAGTTTGCATGAAATTCATGCCTATTGGGAGCGGTGCCTGCAGCTTAGTGGGTAGGGCGCCAGCCACATCCTCTGAGGCTGGCGGGTTTGAACCTGGCCTGGGCCAGCTAAAACAACAACTACAAAAAAAAAAAAAAAACAAAAAAACAAAAAACAGCCAGGCGTTATTGCAGGCACCTGTAGTCCCAGCTACTTGGGAGGCTGAGGCAAGAGAATTGCTTAAGCCCAAGAGTTTGAGTTTACTGTGAGTTGTGATGCCACGGCACTTCTATCCAGGGCAATAGCTAGAGACTGTCTAAACAAACAAAAAAAATTCATGCCTACCATCTTACAACATTCCACTTGATAAACAAATTAACCACAATAGCCTCTTATTCCTTGAAAATAGATTACTTGGCTCGGCGCCTGTGGCTCAATGGGCTAAGGCGCCAGCCACTTACACCTAAGCTGGCGGGTTCGAATCCAGCCCCAGCCCGCCAAACAACAATGACGGCTGCAACCAAAAAATGGCCGGGTGTTGTGGCGGGCGCCTGTAGTCCCAGCTACTTGGGAGGCGGAGGCAGGAGACTCGCTTGAGCCCAGGAATTGGAAGTTGCTGTGAGCCGTGATGCCACAGCACTCTCTCCAAGGTGACAGCTTGAGTCTCTGTCTCAAAAATAAACAAATAAATAAATAAATAAAGCATGGAACTGGCCCAAAGCAAAAAACACACTGTGTGGACCTTGAAAGCTGCCCTGTTACATTGCTTTAAAATGTCCTTCTAATTACTTCTCCCTTTTTATTTTTTTGAGACAGAGTCTTATTCTGTCACCCAGGCTAGAGTGCAGCGGCATTATTGTAGCTCACTGCAACCTCAAACTCCTGGGCTAAAGCAATCCTCCTGCCTCAGCCTCCCAAATAGCTGGGATTAGAGGCATCTGCCACAATGCCCGCTAGTTTTTCTTTAGTGGAGATGGGATCTCGCTCTTGCTCAGGCTGGCCTCGGCCTCAAACTCCTGACCTCCTGAGCTCAAGCAATCCTCCCACCTTGGTCTCCCAGGGTGCTGGGATTACATGTATGAGCTACTGTGCCCTGTCTTTTGATCTAGTACCTACACGCAGTAGATAATTTTTTTTTTTCATTTTGGTGTCTTTCAGAGGTACAAAGCCAAGTATAATTTTGGAACCTTCAGTGGTTGTCCCTGCCCAATCCATGCTGGTGGATAGCTGAGAAGTAACTGCATTTAACAAAATCATAAGCAAACTCTCTACTATTGCCCAGCAGAAATAATAAAAACTGCTGCTAGGTGCACACGGCTTCACCGTGGACTATTGAGCTAGGTCCCCCAGCAAGCCAAAGACAGGTATACCCATCTCTGAGATGAGAAGAGTGAGGCTCACAAGGGGAGCAACTTGCCCGAGCTCCCTCAGGGCAGGCGGAGGGCAGTTAGAGTGGAGCTCGGGCTCGAGTCCAGGCACACTGTCTCCTTGTCCTTTCCTCTTCCCACCTCAACTCCCCACTCCTCACCCCCCATCTCATCAGTGGGTGGCCTCAGCGATTCTTGCCCCTCCCACCCCAATGCCACAGACCCACATGTGGGTCCCGCACCATCATCTTCTTCATCATGGTCTTCTTTTCTCCTTCCCCTTCCAGCTGATCCTCGTTCTTCTGGAGGTCCATGACATTCTCCACCTTAGGGCAGCAGTGCAGGCAAAACCTCAGGGTGAGAACCCGGCCCTCAGGGGTGCCCGTAGCCTGCAACACCAGCAGGCAGGCCAGCACCTGCCCAGGAGAAATGAGACCTTCCCACCAGGGGAATCCAGGACAGGATAAAGATTGGAGAAAACTGTGTGGGGGGGGATTGACAAGCCTGAAAGCTAGCATTTGGAGGAGGACAGAATATAAGGGACTGTACATCCAGACAGCTCAGGGGGCACAGAGAGAGCCTCAACCTGAGATTCCAACACTGAGGGGCCCCACTAATGTGTACAAGCAGGATGAGCCATTCTGCTACCTCAGGGAAGGAACACATTTACCAATGTCCAGTTCATCTCTCTGTTCCCATTATCTTAGGCAGAAGAGGCCAAAAATATAACCACAGAACGAGTAAATTAACTTCACATAGGAAAGAAGGAAAAACAGGTTAATCTGATGGAGAGGATGGTGGGGTGGAGACGGTCACAGTTCTTCTCCACTCCTCCTGTTAAAGGGATGGATTCTCCCTGAACCTTGACTCATCTCACAACTTGCTTTGACAATCAGAATGCTGCATCAGTTCCGGGCTTAGCCTTAAGGAAACTGGCAGCTTCTATTTTCCCCTCTGGAACCCTGCCACCATGCTAGCCGATGGAATGAGGAGAGGCCACATGGAGGGAAGTCTTGGAAGATAAAGCGTCATTTGGGGTTTTTTTTTCTGTTTGTTTTTGAGACAGAGTCTCACTCTGTTACCCTGGGTAGAGTGCCGTGGCGTCACAGCTCATAGCAACCTCAAACTCTTGGGCTCAAGCAATCCTCTTATCTCAGCTTCCTGAGTAGCTGGGACCACAGGCACCCACCACAACGCCTGGCTAGTTTTTCTACTTTTAGTAGAGGAAGGGTCTCGGTTTGCTCAGGCTGGTCTCAAACTCCTGAGCTCAAGCAATCCACCAGCCTCAGCCTCCCAGAGACATGAATACACTTGTATGCCTTTTCTTCAGTTAATCTGCCTTTTGTGAGTTGATTTTTCAGCAAACTTCCAGAGATTGAAGGGGCAGTTTTTGCTTGCTCTCTACAACAGGAATAAAAAACTTCTTTGGGGGCGGCACCTGTGGCTCAGCGAGTAGGGCACCGGCCCCATATACCGAGGGTGGCGGGTTCCAACCCGGCCCCCGGCCAAACTGCATCAAAAATTAGCCGGGCGCTGTGGCGGGCGCCTGTAGTCCCAGCTACCTGGGAGGCTGAGGCAAGAGAATCGCTCAAGCCTAAGAGGTGGAGGTTGCTGTGAGCTGTGACTGCACAGCACTCTATGGAGGGCGATAGAGTGAGACTCTGTCTCTACAAAAAAAAAAAAAACTTCTTTGTGGGGCGGCGCCTGTTGCTTAGTGAGTAGGGTGCCGGCTCCATATACTGAGGGTGGCAGGTTCAAACCCGGCCCTGGCCAAACTGCAACAAAGAAATAGCCAGGCATTGTGGTGGGCACCTGTACTCACAGCTACTTGGGAGGCTGAGACAAGAGAATCACCTAACCTAAGCCCAGGAGTTGGAGGTTGCTGTGAGCTGTGATGTCACAGCACTCTACTGAGAACGATAAAGTAAGACTCTGTCTCAGAAAAAAAAAAAAAAATTCTTTGTGGCCAGTTGCAGTGGCTCATGCCTGTAATCCTAGCACTCTGGGAGGCTGAGGTGGGCAGATAGCCTGAGCTCAGAAGTTTGAGACCAGCCTGAGCAAGAGTGAGACCCCGTCCCTACTAAAAATAGAAAAACTAGTAGTGTATTATGGCAGGTGCCTGCAGTCCCAGCTACTTGGGAGGCTGAGGCAAGAGAATCGCTTGAGCCAGGCGTGTGAGGTTGCTGTGAGCTATGATATCATAGGGCTCGACCCAGGGCAACAGAGTGAGACTCTGTCTCAAAAAAAAAAATTCTTCTATGTGTAGGCACCTCGTTTGGTGAGGTGCATGAATTACCTAACATAGGCCTCACTTCAACTGCATTGTGCCCATTTTATGGAAGAGAAGAACGTTCCTGACAGAGTGAACAAGTGCAGGCCCTGAGGCGGGAATGAGTTTGGAATGTGTGAGAAACAGAAAAGGGCTGGCGAGGCAAGAGCACAGTGGACGCCTAGAAGATCGCCCTGGGATGATGACAGATGTGCCCAGCCAGGGCTTCTTAGCTCTGCCACCCTCTGCCTACCCCTCCCTGCACCGCCCGGGCCTGGAGCTTGTCTCCGGAGCCCAGTGGATCCCCTGCCTCCAGGTTGTGCCCACGCTCTGCTCCGGGCATCACACTCAGGTCACTGCCTTGTCCAACCTGCCCCCTCCCAGGTCCACACTGAGTCCCGCAAAGGCTGTGCTTCCCCTGCTGGACTGGCCTGCTCTGGCCTCCCCAGCCTGCAGCATGGCCCAGCCCTGGGCCTGTGTCCTGAAAAAGCCCATTCCCAGCCTTTCTACCCCTTTCAGAGCTCCTCCCACAATTCATTCAGTTGCATAAAACACTTCTATTGAGCACCTACTGTGCACCTGATGCTGAGGACACAGCTGTGACAAGACACAAAAATCCCCGATGAACGGAGGATGTGTTCTCACGGGGGAGACGAACAGAAATGAGATAGAGGACAAGAAAAGCGCGTGGTGTGGGGATGGTGACGAGGGCCACAGAGAAAGGGCTACTGAGGCAGGGGCTGGGACAGGGCAGGCGAAGCAGGGGGTGTCCCAGGACAGTCACAGGCATACCAGAGCCGTTTTGTTGCCATCCTCTCTCTTCTCTGGCACGTTCACCAGGCATGAAGACATTTCACTGAAGACGCCTGCATGTCACAGTTTCAATAAGGAGAGAAGCAGGTAGATGAAAATATGATGTACCTGGGGTGCCATCACCCTCCCGTCCCCCTCTGGGCCCATCCGATCCGTACCTGCCGCTCTCAGCAGCCACATTAGCACACGTCACCTTCCCTCCCTAAAACCTGCAGTGGCTCCCTATTGCCTTGAGCAGGAAGCTGGCATCCTTGCTGGAGCACAGGGCCCACCAGTCCCATCCTTATCGCCCACTCCTTTCCTCTTGCTCACATGCTCTGGCCTCACCAGCCCCCTTCCAGCCTGGGCAAGCTGCCCCTCAGGGTCTGCCATCCCCTCTACCCGCCCTGCCCTGCCACACCTTCTTGCCCCCCTGGGCTCCCTTGCTTCAGGCCTCTGCCTGCCTGAAGCTCCTCACACAGGCCTCCCCCAGCCTCGGGCTGAGCCAGGGTCCACTGCGGTCCTCTTGAGCACCACCTTCCTCTCTTGACAGTTACCACAACTTGTAACTAAACACTTATTTGTTACAGTAGGTACCTGCTGTTTTGTCACCCCCAAACCTCCTGGCCTTTCTTTCCTGCAGGCTACCCTTTCCATGTAGCTAGATGAGGCTGAATTCTGCAAGACCCACACACCACCCCCTCTTCAAATAGGGGTGGGCCTGGAACCCAAGCTTAGCCAATGAGCATCCCCTGCCCCCACAGGGATTGGCCCAGGGATGGAAAGCCCTTTATTTAAGGGGGTGGAGGGGAACACCGAAGGAGAAAATCTGTCTGTGGCCGAGTTTACTGGGGCCACTGAGAACCTGGAACTCATCCTGGGCAGAGAGACACTCGGACCATAGGGAACACAGCTGGGGCCAAGAGCTTAGCTTCAGAGTACCATTCTCCACGAAAGGAACGAAGCTCCCTGGAGAAATGGCTGAGGCCGGGACTTGAGCAGGGAAAGTTCAAGATGAACCTGAGACATACCAGAAAACAAGGAAGGGAGCTCCAAGAATGACGGGGACATGTCAAAGGGACACAGAAGCTTTCTTGAAGGGCATTTCATTGGTCAAATTGAGAAATTTAGAGTTTCACAATAATGATAGCGACAGATTACAGCCCATTGAATAAGAAACCATGAGTCCATACTAATGTAATTAAATAAATGAAAAAATTGAAAGCTTGATGAGGAACAGGATATTTACGTAGTTCCATAAGATACTTATGATAAAGGGGCAAGTGGTGACTTCCCTTAGCAGCACCACCCTATTCATCAGAATGGGGCAAACCAGAGTCAGCCGCCCCCAACAGGATAAAATGACCTCAATCTCATCATGAGGAAACGTCAGGGAAACCCAAACTCAGGCACATCCCACAAAAACAGCTGGGTCATAATGGTCAAAGGTATCAAAAAAGTCAGTGAATGATTTTGACCTGACCCTTTTTCAGTATAGGGAAAATCAGTGACCTTTGCATGGGGCCTGAGGATCAGATGTTAGCTGTGTACCAATACTAATTCAATGATGGTTATATTTTTGTCCTTTTGTGTAAGAAAATACACTCTGAAATCTAGGGGTGACGGGGTATCATTTGTCAACTTATTCTCAAATGATTGAAGAAAAAAATTAATATTATATTTTTAACTACTCTGGAGTGCAGTGGCACAATCACAGTTCACTGTAGCATTGAACTCCCAGGCCCAGGTGATCATCTGAGTAGCTGGGACTATAGGCAGGCACATACCACCATACTTGGTTAAATTTTTTTTTTTTAGAGAGACAATGTCTTGATATGCTGTCCAGGCTGGTCTAAAACTCTTGGTATCAAGCAATCCTTCCACCTCAGCCTCCCAAAGTTCAGGGATCACAGGTTTGAGCCACCTCACCTGGCCTTATTGTTTTAAAAAAATTTTTTTTTTTTTGTAGAGACAGAGTCTCACTTTATTGCCCTCAGTAGAGTGCCGTGGTGTCACACAAATCACAGCAACCACCAACTCCTGGGCTTAGGCGGTTCTCTTGCCTCAGCCTCCTGAGTAGCTGGGACTATAGGCGCCCACCACAATGCCTGGCTATTTTTCTGTTTTTGCAGTTTGGCCGAGGCTGGGTTTGAACCCATCACCTTCGGTATATGGGGCCGACGCCCTACTTGATGAGCCACAGGCACCGCCCTGTTTTAAAATTTTTTAAAGACTACAGGAGTGAGCCAGTCGCAGTGGTTCACGCCTGAATCCCAGCACTTAGGAGGGCGAGGTGGGTAGATTGCCTGAGCTCACAGGTTTGAGACCAGCCTGAGCAAAACCAAGAGCAAGACCCCATCTCTAAAAATTAGCCAGGTGTTGCGGCAGGAGACTGTAGTCCCAGCTACTTGGGAGGCTGAGGCAAGAGAATCACTTAAGCCCAAGAGTTTGAGGCTGCTGTGAGCTGGGATGCCACAGCACTCTACTGAGGGTGACATAGTGAGACTCTGTCTCAAAAAAAAAAAAAAGAATGCAAGAGAAATGAAGGCATATTCAGACAAAAATTGAGAGAATTTGCCATCAGCAGAATTCACTAAAGGATGTACTTCAGGCAAGAGGAAGTTAATCTCAATAAGAAGGTTTGAGGTTCAATAAAGATGAAGTGAAAGAAAGAGATTAATATTTAGGTAAAAATACAACTATCGATTATATAAACTAATGTTTCTGTAGTTAAAAAGAACAGACAATTAAAATACATTGCCATACCTGGTGCGGTGGCTCACGCCTATAATCCCAGCACTTTGGAAGGCCAAGGCCGCTGGATTGCTTGAGCTCAGGAGTTCAAGACCAGCCTGAGCAAAGGTGAGACCCTGTCTTTAAAAAAAAGTAGCCGGGCATTGTGGTAGGTGCCTGTAGTCCCAGCTATCTGGGAGACTAAGGCAACAGGATGACTTGGGCCCAAGAGTTTGAGGTTGCTGTGGGCTATGAGGCCACCGTACTCTACCCAAGGTGACAAAGCGAGATTCTGTCTCAAAAATAAATAAATTAGTAAATTAATTAATGTAATTAAATACATTGCCATGGTAGCACATGGAGGTTTGGTGAGCTCTCACCTGGCAGGCACGATGTGGGGAGGTGTATGGTTCCTGGGCGAAGTGCTCAACTACAATTTGGACTTTGCATGACAAACACAAACAATGTGACCTAATTGCTTGAACCTTTATATTAATCTGAAATTTAAAGAAAAAAGAAAGAAAAGGAAAGAAAAGAACTTCAGAATCAGGAGAGTACAGCCAAAGACAGCAGACGTGCGATTTTGAGGAGTTAAGCATTCATGAACAACAGGAGAAACGAAAGTTGACAAAAAACCATATGTAGAATCATCCTACCCCACAGTAAGCGTGGAAGGAGTCTGCTACACAAATACGAGCAACCACTGAAAGAGACCGCTCAGGGGAGTGCGGCCGAGCCTCGACTAGCTGTAAAGGTAATTAATTTTTAAATACGTGCTGGAAAAGTTGGGTTAGAATCATCAAATGTTCTTTAATAAAAGCATCCCAGATTTAAAAAAAAAAAAAAAACAGTAAATCTTATTATTTTATCAACAATAAGCTCAAGAACAGGCAGAGCTAGTCTACAATGATATGATGCATCAGAAGAATTCTTACCTCCAGGGCAGTGTTTATCAACCAAGGGCAATTTTGCTCTGTGCAACGTTAGGAAGTGTCTAAAAACATTTTGGTTTTAACATTTTAGGGGTGGTGGTGGGCGGTTGCTACTAGTGTCTACAGGGTAGAGTCCAAGGATGGGTGCATCTTACAATGCATAGAATACACACACACACACACACAAACAAAGAATTACTCAACATAAAATGTTAATAGTGCCAAAGCTGAGAAATCCTGTCCCAGGAGACATCATATTGACTGCAAAGGAACACAGGGAAATTTCTGGGCTGCTGAAGAAGATCTATGTCTTGATCTGAATGGTAGTTACCGAAGTGTATACTTAGGCAAATAGTCATTAAGCTATACACTTGAAATTACTAGAACACTTTGTTAGACCTCAAAAACTTTTTTAAAAGATAAATACAATTGGGCTCCTGTAGTCCCAGCTACTCGGGAGGCTGAGGCAAGAGAATCACCTAAGCCCAAGAGCTGGAGGTTGCTGTGAGCTGTGTGACACCACGGCACTCTACCCAGGGCCATAAATTGGGACTCTGTCTCTACAAAAAAAAAATTCCATAAAAGATTAATACAATTTGAAAATATATTTTGTTCTAAACTACAAATGGACAAAATGCACCTATAAAAAACAATGATTGGGCTTGGCGCCTGTAGCTCGGCAGCTAGGGCGCCAGCCACATACACCGAGGGTGGCGGATTTGAACTCAGCCCCGGCCTGCCAGAAAACGAGAACTAGAACCAAAGAATAGCCGGGGGTTGTGGCAGGCACCTGTAGTCCCAGGTACTTGGGAGGCTGAGACGAGAGAATCGCTTAAGCCCAAGAGTGTGAGGTTGCTGTGAGCTGTGACGCCATGGCATTCTGCTGAGGACAACATAGGGAGACTGTCTCAAAAAAAAAAAAAAAAATAGATTGATCTGGAATAACCAAAACAAACTCGAAAGAAGAACAAAGTTGGTGTTCAGTGTCTATAGCTCAGCAGCTAGGGCGCCAGCCACATACACTTGGAGCTGGCAAGTTTGAATCCAGCCCAGGCCTGCTAAATAACAGTGACAACTGCAACCAAAACATAGCCAGGAATTGTGGCGGGCGCCTTGGGAGGCTGAGGCAAGAGAATCCCTTAAGCCCAAGAGTTGGAGGTTGCTGTGAACTGTGATGCCATCGCACTCTACCCAGGGCGACATAGTGAGACTCTGTCTCAAAAAAAAAAAAAGTTGGAGGAATTTTGGAGGAATCATAGTTTCTTCTCGCAGGAGAACAATTACTGAGGGCTATTTGCCTTAGCAGAAGGGAGAGAGAAACAGTCTTTGAGGGAGAAAAGCACTCTTGGCAAGAGAATGAATCTTAGCAGTCTTTCCTAGAGACTGGGCAGACACCCTGCAGGCAGGAGAAGCGAAAGAATCAGAGTAAGCGGGTCAGTGAAAGAGTGAGCTCTCCTTGACTGCCTTCTGCAGCTTCTGATAGATGCAACCCTGCGGCTCTCGCCCCACAGGTCCAGAGACTGCTAATCCCTGATGTTCTCGTCTCGGCAGCTCTCATGTTCTCGCGTTGAGAGCCGAAACCCTTCCCATCCCTTATCACCAAGGTGTTAGATTACCAAGATGTTACAGGTGTTCCTTAGGATTACTGAGTTCCGAGCGTAGCTCTCACTTCTCCTTGCCATGAGTTATACAGTCTGCTACACTTTCTGATTCCAAAACTTACTACAAAGCTATAGTAATCAAAACAGTGTGATACTGGCGTAAGGAAAGACATAGAGACCAATGGAGTAGAATACAGAACCCCAAAATAAACCCACATGTACAAGGTCAATTTGTGTTTTTTATTTTTATTTTTTTGAGACAGAGCCTCAAGCTATCACCCTGGATAGAGTGCTGTGGCTTCAAAGCTCACAGCAACCTCCAATTCCTGGGCTCAAGCGAGTCTCCTGCCTCCGCCTCCCAAGTAGCTGGGACTACAGG
>CAUYRH010155195.1:0-46500 GCA_963574655.1 Perodicticus potto
AGAGGCAGCACCACAGACAGAATGATTGATGGCTGAAGCTCGCTCAGGCATTACAGTAAATTTATTTCTTCCAACAAGGCTCATATAGGCACATAACTTAATCAACAAGCACATGACTTAATCTTATGACTTAATCAATAACATACTGACTTAAACCTGGCCCCAGGCCTTTTACTGCCTGATACTTCCAGGTCTATGCATAGATTGGACTAACTGATAACCACTTATTATGTAAAACTATCTTTATTGGCTAAGGTTTAACTGGCTTGACTGATAACTACTTTACCAAAGTTATTCCTTTGCTAAGTAATAATCCTTTAAGGGACCATTTGGAGGCAATTAATCATCATAAAGGAGTAGCCTGGAAAATTCCACCAGGATTTTTCCTTTCTAACTCAGGAAAGACTTTAAACTTGCCTTCACAAAATGGGAGCCTGATTAATCTTACAAGGGAGCAGATGACTGTGCCCCTACTATACACACTCTATAAAATTGAGTGGTGTAAAAAATTAAACCAATGTATATTTTATATCAGGGTTAAAGAGAAATAAGAGGACACAGAGGAAATAAGCAAAGAAAAACAGGAAACTTTAACATCTTCATGGTAAGAATTTTCAGAGTGTATTTGAAAAAATAGAGCCACTATTTGATGCAGTTAACAAAGACTCTGTAGGTCAAGTGAATTGTCAGCAGCTAAATGCTGACATAAGACCAGTATTTTGGAAACAGATTTTAGGTTACCTATTAAGGAAGATATCCTCTCAGCAGAGACATTGTAGGATAAGCACAAAGTGTTTGGGAAGGAGAAATTCAGTAGTGAAAAGAGAAAATTAGAAAACAGAAAAAAATAATTTTGTTTCCTTAAAGATTTAATACTTAGGGCAGCACCTGTCACTCATCAGGTAGGGTGCCAGCCCTATATACTGAAGGTGGTGGGTTCAAACCCAGCCTCGGCCGAATTGCAAAACAGAAAAATAACGGCGTTGTCGGGGGTGCCTGTAGTCCCAGCTACTCGGGAGGTTGAGGCAAGAGAATCACCTAAGTCCAGGAGTTAAAGGTTGCTGTGAGCTGTGTGACCCCACGGCATTCTACTGAGGGTGATAAAGTGAGACTCTGTCTCTACAAAAAAAAAAAAAAAAAAGAATCACTGCATTCAGTTTTTAGAGGAGAAGAAAATGTCAGAACTCCATGGTTAAAAACAAGCAGACAATTTATAAAATTATTTAGGGGAATAAATAGTATTAATTTTATATCTGCCCTCAGTTTTTTGATGAAGATATTAATTAACTTGAAATAACCAGGAATACCATGATTGTTTATGAAAATTGTCTTTAATAAAGATGGATATGGTTTGGCTTGCAAAAAAATATATCAAATAAGTTTTTAGTAACATTTTAAGAAGTAAAACATGCTAGAAGTCCATGTACAGAGCAGTATCTGACGGGTTGTGTTATGGCAATCACAGATGTTGAGATTTCTGTACCCTGTGTTGTTGACACCCCTCTGCAGCATGAGTTTTCACACACCTCTTTTTGCTGTGGGTTTAGTAATTAGTCTATCTCAGTGTTAGAAGACATTTGATAAAGGCATTTTTACAGATTATTGTAAAATTATGATTATATTGTTAGAAGACATTTGTTCAGATTATTATATTAGAAGACATTTGATACAGGCATTTTACAGAATATCATCTTTTAATTCTTTCTAAAATCCTCCAAGTCAGTTTTAAAAGTGACCATTAAAAATTGCAGATTATGAAAAGGTGATTGTGTTTCCCTTGCCAGAATAATTGCTGCTATCATTGCTTCTAAAGGGAATGGCAGAATAAAATCAAAACTATTTTTTTTTCCCCAGAGAAGTTTCAGAATCACATTTGTTTATTTTTGTGGTTTTGTTTATTTCAGTTATCTTCACAATTCAATCCTGGGTTTACTGCAAATTAACTCTATTATTATTGGATTCAGTATTTTAAACTTAAGTGATTGGTTACAGGTACCTGAATTAGATTTCTCTCAGAATTGTAAGATCATGAAATGGGTAAGAATCATGAGCACAACTTAAAATATGGATTAAATAATTCCAGTAGAGATCAACAATGCATAACACATATATTTTTATAAATATGAAAAAAAATGTAAAGGGCATTCATTTTAATGCTGGAAGAAAGATGTAAATAAAGGCAATTATTTTTGTATATCTGTGTATTTACACTTAAACATCAATAAGGTCCTTCCAATTTTTGGTTAGAGGTTAGAAAGTTGCAACAGTAAATCCTCTCAATCTAAAATATAAAAGGCAATATTATTTATAAAATCTTATTTTTATACACATATGTATGTATGTATTACTTATCTTTGTTTTTACAATTGTCGAGCTCTTCAATAAAATGTAGAACATAGCAATAATGTTGTATTTCTCCTGAGCATAGGGAAAACTACTCTGTCTTTTATCAGTAAGTTCAATATTAGGTGCGAGCTTTTTATGGTGTTCTAAAGAGCAGGAAGAAGTTCTGGTCCATTAATTAATTATTCATTAAGATTTGTTATCAACAGATGTTGAATATTTTTTTCATTTTCCTATTTCTATTTAGATAATTTTAAGTATTTTCCTCATTTATTAAGCTAATATGTTAAACTACATTCATTAATTTTTAATGTTAAAACAATTTGTATTCTTGGGATAAACCCTACTTGATCATTACGTATTACATACTGTCTTCAATTGCATACACAGCTAAATTTGATTTGCTAACATTTTGTAAAGTTTTTTGGCAATGTTCTATATATTTTTTTCTATTTCATATATCTTTGCCTGGGTTTGATATCACTGAAATACTTACTTTATAAAATGATGTGGGAAGAGTTTTATTGTGCCCTACATTCTTAAAGAGTTAATGTTATATGGATACCTTTTTTTCCTTAAATATTTGACAAGATTTACCAGCAAATCTATCAATAGCTATAGCTTTTCCTGATAAGAATTTTAAATGTAGATTTAAAGTCTACAATAAATATAGGATTTGTGAGATTTCCTGTTCTATTGTCATATTGGAAAAGTTTTGACTTTTGAGAAACATCAATTTCCTCTATTGCATAATGTGGTAAAGTTTCAAATTGCTGAGTACTAAATTTGTACACCATAAATCTATATAATTGTAAGTTACCAATTTATAATTTGAAAAGGTAATATTAAAAAAAAAAACATTAGTATGACAGATACTTCACAATTCTTTCTGTCTGGCCTGCTAATAGGAATTTTTTTGTTTTTTAAGGAAAAGTCTCACCCTATTGGCCTGGCATCATCATAGCTGACAGCAACTTCAAACTCCTGGGTTCAAGTTATTCTCTTGCCTCAGTCTCCCATGTAGGTGGGACCACAAGTGCCTACCACAACTCCCTGCTAGTTTTCTATTTTTACTAGAGACAGAGACTTTACTCAGGCTTGTCTTAAACTTCTGAGCTCAAGCAATCCCCCCACTTTGGCCTCCCAAAGTGCTAGGATTACAGGAGTGAGCCACTGTGCTCAGTTTAGGAAAAATATTTTAAAATTCCTGGTATAATCTAACAAGTTACTAAAGCGTCATTACCTTATTCAGCCTTTTCTTACTTCCATTTGCATAGTTTTGGTTTTTTTTTTTTTTTTTTGAGACAGAGTCTCATTTTATTGCCCTTGGTAGAGTGCTATGCCGTCACAGCTCATGGCAACCTCCAACTCCTGGGCTTAGGCAATTCTCTTGCCTCATCCACCTGAGAAGGTGAAGGCTACAGGCGCCCGCCACAATGCCCCACTATTTTTTTGTTGCAGTTTGGCTGGAGCCGTGGTTTCAACCTGCCACCCTCTGTATTATGGGGCCTGTGCCCTACCGAATGAGACACAGGCGTGGTCCTTGATTGTTGTTTTGAAGTCAATGATTGTTAGTAATGTTTAAGTTGTCCTTATTTCTAGCTAGTGTTTTTTAAATTGTAAAAACTATTTCTTTTCCTTAAATTTCATTTTTTGTGTTCCTTAATGTTTCATTAATCTCTGGTTCATATCTATGATTTCTGTTACATACTTCATTCAGTGTAGTAACCGTAATTGTAATAGTGTTTTATGGACCGTGTCTAATTCCACTATTCTTCCCATGATTTTTTTTCCTATCAATTGTTTATTCTCTTAGCTATATAACAAATATTACTGTTTTGTTGCATGTCTAGTAATTCTTCTCAGATCCAAGACCTTGTGACAGTGACATTATTAAGTGGCATATTTTTTAAAATTGTTTTTCTTATTATTATTTACTATTTTGAAAAGCAGTTACATCACATGTAATCAGTCTGATCAATTTCAGCTTGCCTTCAAAATATTAAGAATTTTTTTTTCTTATTTTTTACTTTATAACTAATATAGTATTGCTACCTTTGCATGCCCATTTTTGGATCTGCTGAATTTCCTGGCCCATAAATGAAACTTTCTTCTCTGAATTAAAAAAATCCCAAAATATTTTCAGGCTCTGTGTGAGATTCGTAGTTTTTTTTTAATTATATCTACCTGATTATTCTTTGCCAGTGTTATGGAGTCTCACCATTTCTCAGAATTAAGCAACAAGTTCAAGGGGAATATGATACTGATTTCTACAGCTCTTTCTTTGTGTATGCCACCCATCTCTGTCATACATGTCTATGTCAAGTGATAATCATTTTCCAGGAAGTATGGTCTTTGTCATATCAAAGGAGTACATCAGCTATGCCCAGCTTGGGGTATCCCTCCCTGTCCTGTGGCCCAAATGATGTTCCTATTCAGAAAGTTACTACAGAGCTCATGTTAGTTGTTTCTTTTCTGTTGTCTGTAAAATAGTTGTATCATATTTATGTGGTTGATTTTCTGACTATTTACCATGGTAGAATGCTTCTAGTTCATTATGGAGGATTCATATGGCTGATAAGAGAGAAGTATGGCACCATGCTGTTTTTCCAAAATGGAATATGAAGGTCTTCTATTTTATAGGTTCTGTGATTAGCAAAGCAATTTGAAAGTAAAGATTATATAATAAAGAGACTTAAATACACAGATATTTCATGTTTGAAGCAATTGAGACTCCTTTATATTTATTTGCTATGGTAAGTAACCTAAATAACCAAAGGTAATTTCACTTAAACATAGGTGTAAAAAATATTGGGGCTGTGCCTGTGGCTCAAAGGGGTAGGGCACCGGCTCCATATGCCAGAGGTGGCAGGTTCAAACCCAGCCCCGGCAAAATATATATATATATATATATATGTATATATAATCACCTGAAAATTTGAAACTCCTCTAACATAAAATTATATCATAAATTATTCAATATTCACAAGTATAGATGTTTATGCTATCATAAATATTCATTTTGCATTTAACTTAAAATTGTTTTTAATTTCTACATTCACATCTTTTATGAAAATCAGTCATAAGAGAATTTTGTTTTTCTTATTGTGACCAAGAGAATAAACAATGACTCAGGCTAAATTCCTTATGAGAGATAAATAACTAAACAATAAATAGAAAAATAATAGCTTTGGAAACCTACTAATATTTTCCTAACACAAATCAAATATGAACCCAAATAGAAGAGAGCAAACAAAATAAAAATTGCCTATTGTTTTAGTTGAAATTTATCTTAACAATTTATAGTTGTAAATCCTTATTTAAAATGATAAAAAAGAAAAAAGAAGATATGTCTTTTTTAACTATTTGAAAATGCATCACAAATTAAATGCAAAGCTAAGTAATATGAAAGCAAAAATTATCAGAAGTTAGTAATATAGAAAATAAGAATATATTGCAGAAAATCAACAAAAAGAATATTTGGATCTCTGAAAGGCCTAGAGAAGAGGTAACAACTTACATATAAGAAAAAGAAAAAAAACAGGAACATCTCTGTAGCTCATAAACATATAAACATGCAATAAAGTTATTATGAAAAATGTGTAGTGTATATATGGATATTCTGATTAAAATGTAGAATTTTTACACAAGAACAACTACAGAATATTGTGCAAAAATAGTGGGAAACTTCAAAATTCCATATGTATTAAAATTTTAAAGTTACATTTGTGCAAATTATACAAGTATTTCAAGAACTTTATGGCTTCTTGAATTTTTCCAAATATCTAATAAAGACAAAACCCAATCACATACCAATTTTTATAGAGAATAGAGTAGGAGAAAACACTTCAAATCATTTTATAGGATCTCCACATTCTTCATGGACAAGTCATTTCTTAACATAAAGAAAAATATGTTCTTATTCTAGAATAAAAATATAAAATTACAAGAGAATATCAGTAATCTAACTCTAGTGCTCTAATAGTTGGGCAGAACAGAGAATAAAATAAAATTTCACACACAAAAAAACATTTGATTAGTAATAAAGGGTACAATTCATGGCAAGGATTTCTCAATTAATGATGCTGGAGAAATGGTTAGCTCTGAAAAAAAAATCCTTGTTCCTGATTCATTCCACAGAAACACTATATCATATATATGGCATTTTGAAATGTAGTGAGACAATATACTTTTTGAAGAACCCTAAAAGAATATCCTCATTGGTTGGAGTCTTTTGAACTGAACACAAAATTTGGAAAATGTTTTCATTATAGGCGAAGATTGCTAATCAGAACAACTTTAAAATTAAAGACTTTATTCATCAAAATGTATCATAAAATGAATAAAACACTAAACAACTTAATGAAAGTATACGACCCATTATACATATATAAATTTATATATATCAGGTTATTTACCATTTATATACAAATATATGTGTATATATATATTCATGTATATATGACTCTGTGTATGCAGAACAGATCTATCTGGAACAACGATATATACCCAAAGCTACAAAGAGTTCTTATAAACTATGAACAAGAGACATTCATCAAACCTATCAAAAGAGTGCATGGTTTCTGAACAAGTATTTCAAAATGCAAAAGCTATCTAATAGTGCTGTAAACACAAAAAATAACTGTGAACAATTATAAATTTAAAACAAACTCAGACTTACGTAGTTTTATGAATGTTTACTAAAAACAATCAATTTATGGACAATATTTGCAATCATGTTCTTCTTAGATGTCAAGAAAAAGATGTGTTTATTTGTAATTTGCCATATTAACTCAAATAAAAGCATTGCAAATGAGTAATTTCTTAGGAAAACATTCTGCAAGATATTTTACTAGGTCTTTTTCATATGAAAAATAATACAAAAATTCTGTTTTATAATATACTTACAGAAAAGTAGAGGTAGTAAGGTAAAACCCTTCTCCCTTACCCTGTGTTGTTATTTAGAAAAATTTTCATTATTATTTTAGTTATGGGTCAGGAAATATTCATATCTCCAGCTTGTTTTTATTAAAAGAAAGGTTTAGGAGAAAGTAGCAATTGTTCAAGAACTTAAAACACAGAAAAAAATGAGAAAATAAATTTCTGTAAAATTATGTGATTACTAAATTCTATTCATTTTACTATAAAGTTGTGAATCAAAGCCTATACCATGAACTGACGTCTTATTTGCATTCAGAGTCCTTTTAAGCTCTTTATGAATAAGTTTCATGAATATTACATTTTTTAAGAAAATTACATTAATGGATTTTAGGAGTGTTGAAAACAAGCTGTCATAAAGCATTCCATGAATGACTGCAAAGAAATATGTAGCCAGTGAGTTCAGCCACGGGAGCCTGACCCCATGCAACTGTGAGGTGTTTTGATCATTTGACAGGTTGAAAGGTCTACCAATTCTCTGCCAGGTTATCTTGCCCTCTAATTCTCTAATCCTCCTGTTAGAGAGCAAGACTCTTTTTACAAATGGGCAAAAGTCAAAGATTTAAAAAATTATGCTCATGACATTCAGGGAAAAAATACCCTTGACAACTTACAACGATTTGAAAAATCTCTTCAAATAAGTGGGCACTTGATTTATATTAATCATGTTGTTTCTTAGAGATTGTAAGGTCTGAAAGAAATGAAAGAAGTAGTGAAAAAAAGTAATCATCTGACAAGGTAATTAATGTTTATAGGCAAAATTATTTGTTGATAAAAGGCAAATATCTTTAATTGTTTCCTCTTTAGGAAATAAAGCTAAACAGTTTTATTTTATCTTATACTGAACCTCAGGTTCACAGAATTAGATTGATTATGGTGTTTGGTACAGTAAATTATGTGATCATATCAAAGAACCCTTCAATGTTTTACTTAATTAAATGAAATAATAATCAACACACACACACAAAATCTCATTTTACTGGACCAAAAGATGGTCAAGATTATAATTCTATACTGATTTTTAAACAGTTTCTGATTATTTTCCTGGGTGTTCTGTTTTTTGGAAAGAATTAGTTTGGAAGTTTTTTTTGTTTTTTTTTTGAGACAAGTCTCACTTTGTCACCCTTGGTAGTGTGCTATGACATCATAGCTCGCGGTGACCTCAGACTCTTGGGCTCAAGTGAATCTCTTGCCTTAGCCTCCCAACTAGCTGTGACTGCAGGCATCCACCACAATGCCTGGCTATTTTTTTATAGATAGGGTCTTACTCTAGCTCAGACTAGTGTAGAACTTGTGAGCTTAGGTGATCCACCCACCTCAGTCTCTCACAGAGCTTGATAGATTTGTAACAAATGCTGTGGGAAAGAGGCATGTGGATAGACTTCTCAGGATAGAAATAAGGTAAAGATATCTGTGTCCCTCATGAGGGACTAACCATCCCATGAAGAAAATGGCTAATTTGATGGTAGAACAACAACCTGTTGTCCCAGGTATATTGGTGTTTGCTCAATATGCTCATGTAAAAAGTGGTTATGATACAGGATTCTACCACTTAGGGCTAGACAGGGAACCCCCTATTCTCTAGGCCCAGGTGAGCTCAGAGGTCAGACCCCCATTTCCAGGCATAACTAGATTGCCTTTTTCAGGACACGCCCTCTGAGCCCTGATAAGATCATGAATAAAGCATCCTGAGATGGTTTTTTGATTGGTTCCACCTTGGGTAGGAGCACACATCCTAATCCCTCCTAATGGACAAAGACTGTAAAGCACCAACTGCCAGCCATGTGTAATCCTCTAGACTTAAGACCCCTCGTAAAAGAGCCCATGGGGAGACTCCAGAGTGAGTTCTTCAATTCTTTCCCCCTTCCAGAAGCTCTGGTGCTTTTTTACTTCTTCTGTATTCCTTTCTAACTTCTAATAAAAGTCTTATCTTACCACTGATCTGTGGTCCTTGGGTTCATTCTTCAAATCCCCAAGACCAAGGACCTACTGAAGAGTGAAATTCTGGTATCAGTTATAAAGACAAATGTACTTAAAACTATGTTCCTCTCACCAAATCTAACTGCCACAGCTTGAGTAATCTGTCCAAAATACAGAAAAACACTGAGTTCCCTTTTTCCAGGGAGACCCGACAGTCATGTGGAAGCAGGTTTATTGTATTGGAACCGTCCATCGTTAAAGGTATAGGGATTTGTTGCTTTTAGCAGCTACCCCTTTGGGGATGCATCCATGTTCTGTTTTTGTTTTATCAGAAGAACTAATTAATAGCTTTAAGCCTAGTTAAGACTTCTTTATAATAAATTATCTTTTATATCATTTTGAATCATGTTCTGCTATTACTAGATATTGATTTATAAACAGATAGCATCATTTGCCATTCTTTTATATTTTAACCTTGTTTGAAAATTGTATTTTTTATGGAAGTATTTATTCAGCTTATAATTAATTTTGCTATGCTTTATTCTGTGACTGATATATTTTAGTACAACATTAATTTTCTCAATAAATTTTATTTTATTCATATTTATAGTGCAGGCTATGACTTTCAGTCTGAATAAATTTTAAACAAAATGTTATGAAAAGAGAGATAGATAGATAATGTGATGGTTAATTGTCAACTTAACTGAATTAAAAGCTATCTAGATGGCTAGATAGCTGGAAATGTTACTTCTGAGTGTTTCCAGGAAGGTATTTGTGAGTGATTTTGGAATGTGAGGTTGGACTAATTGGGAATGGTCTTCCCTCAGTATGGACAGATATTCAATTGGCTATATGACTAGATAGAGCAAAAAGGGAGAAGAAAGGTTAATATTTTTTCTCTTGGGGCTTTCTCCCATTTTTGCCTTTGCTACATTGGCTTTTGGGGGTCTCAGTCAAAGATTCTTTGCCTAGACCGACATAAAGAAGAGTTTTTCATAGGTTTCCTTCTAGAATTTTATGGTTTCAGGTCTTACATTTAGTGTTCAATCTATTAATACCTTGAGTTACATATATGATACAGTGAGATGTAGGGATCCAGTTTCATTCTTCTGCATGTAGTTATCCAATTCACCCAGTGCTATTATTGAATAGGATGTTGTTTCTCCAGTGTATGTGTTTGCTCGTTTTATCAAAATCAGTTGGTTGTAGGTGTTAGGGGTATTTTGCTCTTCCGTAGGTCCTTCCTTGGTCTCGGGGATTCAAAGAATGAACCCATGGACCACAGATCAGTGGTAAGATAGAATTTTTATTAGAACTTAAAAAGGAATACAGAAGAAGCAAAGAGCACCAGAGTTTCTGGAAGGGGAAAGAACTGAACTGAGGAGTTTCTGCTTGGGTTCTTTACCTAGGGGTATTAGGTCTAGAGAAGTACACATGGCCAGGAGTTGGTAGATGGAAAAACATCTTTTCAAAGTTAGTGGTACATTAACAAATGAATGAATGTAGTTCCTCCTCCACTACGGCAGGCAAGGTTAATAGGTCCTTTACACTCTTTGTTTCTGGGAAGGGATTAGGGTATGTGCTCCTACTCAAGGTGGAACCACCCCAAAAGCCATCTCAGGCTGCTTTGCTCATGATCTTATCAGAGCCCAGAGGGTGTGTCCTGAAAAAGGCAGTCTGCTTGTGCCTGAAAATGGGGGTCTGACCTCTGAGGCCACCTGGGCCTAGAGAATGGGGGGCTCCCTGTCTAGCCCTGAGTGGTGGAATACTGTATCATAGGTACATGGCTTTATTTCTGAGTATGCTATTCTAGCCTATTGAGGTATATGTCTACCTTTATACCAGTACGAAGCTATTTTGGTTACTATAGCCTTGTGGTATAAATTGAAGTCAAATAATGGGAGGCCATCAGATTTGTTCCATTTTGCTTAGGACTGCTTTGACTATTTGGACTCTAATAGTTTGTTTCCATGAAAGAGGTTTTTGCCATGGATTGAGCTGTGCAGCCAACTTCTCTGGACTTCCAGCTTGCTGATGGCATATTGTTAGACTTCTCGTTCTTTATACTTTTGTGAGCCAGTTCCTCCAGTAAGTCTCCTCCCATGTATTCTTTCTTTTCTTTCCTTCCCTCCTTCCTGAGCCTAGGGAACATTCAGGCAACGAACCCCAACTGCTTCTCCTTCCTTCCCCCAAAAGGTCATATTCCTTTCCTCATGCTCCTCTGTCAGAAGTCACATAACTCTTTCTTTGTCTAGTTAACTATGCAGAGACCCTTGTAACCTTCTCCTTGTCATATGCTAACAAAGTTGAGTAGTAACCACTAAGTCACACTTCCTTTTTTTGTCAACTGTACTGGGATCCTCTTGATCTTTCCCTCCTGACTTTTTGTCATGGGTTAAGGAAGCTCAGTACAAATGATTAACATGATGATTTGTCTTTATTCAAGTCATTTGCATCTTCCTGTCTTACTGTAAGAGCAAAAATATGTCTTTTGTTTATGCTATTTCCCCATATTGCCTATGCTACTTCCCCCTGGACAACCCTGTACAGATACTATAAAATAAAGCTGATTTTGTGCTTTGGGGCTGGCTGCAGCCATCAGCTCACTCATTCCTACCAATCCCATCTTTTCTTCCTTTTTTTCTTTTCTTTTTTTTTTTTTTTTTTGAGACAGAGCCCCAAGCTGTCACCCTGGATAGAGTCCCGTGACATCACAACTCACAGCAACCTCCAATTCCTGGGCTCAAGTGAGTTTCTCGCCTCCACCTCCCAAGTAGCTGGAACTACAGGCGCCCGCCACAACGCCTGGCCATTTTTTGGTTGCAGCTGTCATTGTTGTTTGGCGGCCCGTTCTGGATTCGAACCTGCCAGCTCAGCTGTACGTGGCTGAAGCCTTAGCCTGTTGAGCCACAGGGGCTGAGCCAATCCCATCTTTTCTTTCCGTGTCTTCTCTTATGCTGTATTTTCCTCATTCCCCACCCACTCCACTCTGGTTTGCTCTCCTTTGCCACGCTGGTTCATGACACTTCCTTCTTCCTTCTTCCTTCCTTTCTTTCTCTAACATCTACCTATGTATCCTGTTGGTTCTGTTTCTCTGGATATCCCTGACTTACACAGTTAGGAAGTAGATAAGTGAATAATTTCTAAACACATAATGTGGCATTTTAACTCATTAAAAATCTCAATTTATTCCATTTCAATTTATTTCATTTCTTGTAGTATAGTTTCTTTACCAACTTAAGCAGGATAAATAACTTTTGTTTTTTGGTTTAAAACAGACATTGCATAATCAGTATACAATAGTATTCAGAGCAAAATTAATTACCTGGTAATAATTCTTATTCTTCTTTGTTTCTTTTTTGAGACAGAGTTGGCTGGAGAGAGTGCTGTGGTATGAGAGAGGATACCTGAGAAGGCGAGGTCTAGGAAAACCGGTCTTCTCAAGGAGACCACAAAGATACTTGCAGGGTCCTCTCCATGGTGACTGAACTCTTGGGAATGTGTAAATTTAACTTCTTGAAACTTGGAAATTTCCAAGTTCTGTGAAATACTGTAGTTCTGTAGGGGCCAGAAAATAGCATCTCCTGCTTGATACAAACTGGCCAACAAGAAGGGTACCTGTGGGGTGGAACACTTTGTTGATAAAAAGGGAAAGCCAAACCAGTGGGAGCGCGGCCGTTTGGAATTCTTCTATGCCGTAAGCTCCCAGCTGGTGAATAAAGCCCTTTCTCTTATAAACGTGGTGCTTGGGTGCTCTTTCTCTCCGTTGGGCCTCGTCTTCCTGCAATAGTATCAGCCTAGTTCAGAGTAACCTCAAATTGCTGGGTTCAAGCAATCCTCCTGCCTCAGCCTCTGGAGTAGTTGGG
This sequence comes from Perodicticus potto, assembly GCA_963574655.1. Lineage (NCBI taxonomy): Eukaryota > Metazoa > Chordata > Mammalia > Primates > Lorisidae > Perodicticus > Perodicticus potto. The sequence continues at coordinate 13,068 of CAUYRH010155195.1, forward strand.
GCTACAGGCTGCTGCCACCACACCTGACTCATGTTTCTATTTTTGGTACATACAGGGTCTTTGTCTAGCTCAGTCTGGAATTCCCGAAGGGCTTCCTCCCCCTTCAGCCTCCCATAGGAGAATGTGGTAGGATTACAGATATAAGCCACTGTGCCTGACTGGTAATTCTTATTCTTAAACTTTATTTTCCTATTTCTTTTTCTTCTCTGTTTTTATGTCACATGTAAAATTATAAAAACAAGTTGAAATTTAAAAGTATTATTATGACTACTTACATGTTAATATTAGTTATATAAATGCCCAGTGAAACCCCTTATATATGTTCTCAGCAGGGCATAAAACACATATAATTGAATAAAATTCATGATCTCTCTACCAGATGAACCATTATAAGAACATATATCTTTATAATTATCTCTTTTTATGTGTATAATCAAATAATAATCCTATATAAAGTTTTCTTAACTGTTTCAATTAGCTATATTGTGAAAATTTTCACTAATGGAATTCAACAATGTTTTTGAATAGTTTCACTCATCATAGTTAACATACACCATTTAAACTATTATGAAATTTAATATTGTAAGAAACAGAGGCAAGACAAATACTTTCTATGTCTAAAAAATATCTTGACTCATTCTCTTGTAAAACATCCCAGAATAATTATTGCTGAATAAAAGACTATGAATGTATATGGTTTCTCCTATATTTATTTATTTAGTCATTAAACTGTTAAGGATGCAGCACTTGAATAAAGAATTGATGTCTTATCATTTTTTAAGTTGACATTTCTAGGTAAATGTAAAATCTACCAGATGGTGTTAAGTACTATAAAGCTGTAGCAGGGTAGGTGAAAGAAAGTGTTTAATGTTTCGGGTTGACAGATATCATAGGTAGTATTTTAAATCTGATATACCAGAAATGAGTCTGTAATATTGTAAAATTTCTTGATTGATAAAAAACAGCAAAACATTCAAAATCTGGAGAAAGATGATTCTGGTGGTAGGAGATTGTAAAACCTTCAGTAGGGAGCATCCTTGATATGTTTGAAGAATAGACAGGTGTTTAGAGGATCTGGAGCAGTGTGTGGAGCAACTTTCTAAAATGTCTTGCAATGATCACTGCCTTCAGATCCTGACCGCCTGTGCAATCCCCTCCACTTGACTGAGGGCTGGGTTTAGTAAATTACTTCTAATAAATACAAAGTGGCGAAAGTAACATATGCCACTTTCACGATTTAATTGTAAAAGGCTGTGATTCTGTGTGTGTTTGTATTTTATCTTTGCTGGGATGAAGCTAGCTATTATGCTGTAAGCCGATCTATTTAAGAGCCATGTAGGAGGGAAACGATGATGGTCTCTGTCTGTTATCAAAAAACTGATGTCAACAGTTTAGCAGCTGCAAGAAACAAAATACTGTGTAAAACAAATGAGTATGTTCAAAAGAATATCTTTCCTCAATGGCGCCTTCAGATAAGACAGTAGCCCTGGCCAACACCTTGATTATAGGTGTCTGAGAAAACCTGAAACAGAGATACCAGTCAAACTGTGCCTGACAGACCAACAGATGGTAAAATAATAAATATGTATTGTTAAAGGCCCCAAACTGAATTTGAGGGTAGTTTGTTAAGCATGACTAGATAACTAATCCAAGGTACATAAATGAGAGGACTAGTCGTGGCAGGTGACATTAAAGGAATATCACTGGATATGGATTAGATATTGCCCTATAGGTTTTGGTTGGTGTATTCCATTTTATTTTGACTTCATACCCATTATAGAGTCTGAGCAGACAATTTTCCTGACATGACATATATTCAAAAAGTCATATCAAACATGTAAAGTACACACATCTATATTACAAGAATATAACATATGAAGTTAAGATGTTAGAAAGGGGACTTTTCATTATTTTAACGCATCATTTTATTATTTTAAACACGTCACTATATGTTTAAAATGACATCGCTACCACTTTAGTAATTCATTTTTAATTAAATATTGTTAAATCTAGCAAGAGATAAATTTTCAGATAAAATAAAAAATGTCATTACATAATTAATGTTAAATTACTTTGCCAATGCACTAACTTATTATCTAGATTTAATAGAGTTCCCCGTATAGTTATCATAATATAAACAGTATTTAATGTTTATAGCCTTCTGAAAGGAACTTTCTCCAGTCATATTTGTTTGGAAAGTTAGGTATATCTTCTATAATGAACATATTAAGAACTTTTCTACAGAAGAAACTCATTTAAGGTAATTTTATTCATCATTATTAAGCTTCCTCAACAGTAAACACATTTTTTTAACAGACATTTAAAATATAATGTAAAGTGTTATCTGATAAAAATTTAATCATGAAATGGTTCTCTGGTATAATTTTTCTGCAATAATAATTTTGGTTCATAGAATAATTATGCTAGAGATTAATTATTGACTTCTGACACGTGAATGAAGTTGAAGTGAGCAAATATTGACTACCATTGAGTATTGTTCTATTCGTCCCCTCCCCACCTCCATTATTGAGTTGTAATCTAAACTACAGGAATTTATGAACTACGGATTTACACAGTGTCATGATAACCTTCTGCAGGATATTGCATCCACCACTGTAATTAGTTTGTCATTGTTAATTTATAGAGCTTTTTATGCTCAAAATTCTATGCTACCTTAACAGTTATACTACCTTGAAATTAAATATGTCAGACAAGAAATTCCCTCTGTAACACAGAGTAAAATTTAGTTTAGACATTTTTATTGCATGAGAATTATAAACGCTATAAAGTTAAGATTTATATATTAAACATAATTGGCCATTAAACTGAGTCGGAAACATATTGTTCATTTTAAGTAAAGAAAAATCATTGAATCTAATTCTAAATCATGTACTAAAGTGCAATCCATTCTACTGTATTTCCTAGACAATTAAACTAAGATGATTCGTACTATTAGACATAATTTTCATAAGGTTGTGAGCCCTTGACATGGCTCTGTTGGAATTTTTGTCTTGCTAGTATTTCACTATCCAATATTGATTTGTTCAGTTAGACTGAAATTTATTAGTTTTATTATCTATTTATATGTGTCAAGTACTATTCTAAATGCTCCTATAAACTAATTTAATAATTCTCTGAATAATCTCTGGAGGTAGATTTTGGTTTAAATGTTATCCTTTGTGGGCTCGGCGCCTGTGGCTCAATGGGCTAAGGCACCAGCCATGTACATCTGAGCTGGCGGGTTCAAATCCAGCCCGGCCCGCCAAACAACAATGTTGGCTGCAACCAAAAAATGGCCAGACACTGTGGCAGGCGCCTGTAGTCCCAGCTACTTGGGAGGCGGAGGCAAGAGACCAGGATTTGGAGGTTGCTGTGAGCTGTGATGCCACAGCACTCTATCCAGGGTGACAGCTTGAGGCTCTGTCTCAAAAAAAAAAAATAAATAAAAATAAATAAATAAATGTTTTCCTTTGTGGAAAACTAAGTGAATTGAGTCATAAAGCAGTAAAATAACTTATCCAACATAACAGAGCTGTGATTTTGCTTCAAAATCTGTGCTCATAATGACAACATTATAGCCCTGGTTTTATTAATAGTTGAATGAACTAAATTCACAATTTATCCAACTGGGTAGTCATTCACTGATGAAAAATAAAAATTGTGAAATTATGATGGGACTAATTTCACAATATTCTCTTGGACTAGACAAACTATATTAGAAATGTATCAAGGTAGAAAATTTGAAAAAGTTTAAAAGGTGATAGTTTCTTAGATAATCATGCATGTTGGCACAATAGGGAATACTATTCAATAATATTTCTACATGCAATACATTTACTTCAATAAAAAGTAGAATGTTATCTATTTCTATCTTTATACAATGGCTCTATTCAACTACGAGTTAAACAGCAACATCCAATTGGAATGGTTCCTAGGTTAAAGAGGTGGAAACTATTTTGAAGAGCTCAGAGAATTGATTAAAAATAAACATTCTTTCATTTCCATTTGAAATTGACATTGTTAAGTACTTATTAGAAATACATAGATTAGCATTATACAAATCTACAATTATAATAAATTCAAAGAAATGATACAATTTATCTGAAACTAATTTTATCTATTATCCTAATTTATGTTAAAAATATTAGGGAATACTTTGGTGGTTTCAAAACTTATTGTGATAATGTCTCAATCAATTATAATTATAAATGCATTTTAATATGACTTTGTAAGAAGACAATAAATCTAGAGATGTTTTTAAATTGTAAATTGTAATAACTTCCAAATCTAAAATCTTACTTTCCACCTGGCACAAATTCAATAATTATATTTTAAATGAATAAGAGCATATTGTATATAAAATTTCATTCCACATCAGAAAATTGATAATAGGATCTGTATTTAATCCTCTTTTGGTTTGTTTTCTTTTAACATTTTATGTGCATTTCTTTTTCTTCAGAATGTTATGGGGCATGGGTGTTTTGTTTACATAATTTTTTTTATACGGATCAAGTCAAAGTTACATACATAAGTAAGCCCTTCACTTAGTGTGCATTGTACATACTACGTGTGAATTTACTCTCTCGCTCCTCCACGTCCCCCTCTTCCAGCGTGATTTTCATTGAGATTTTCTTCCATGTGTGTACTTAGGGGTAGAATGATCAGGTTCAATCTGATATTGAGTACAAGTGTTTGTTTCTCTATTCTTGTGATGTGCAACTTAAAAAAATGGTTTCCAATACCCTCCATGTTGTCCAAAAAGAAACTATTTTGCATTCTGTCTCTCTTCACATTTGTTTTAAAGATAGTTTATCCCAAATTATTATGTAAATACATTTAATGGTAGAATATATTCTACTCCGTTATATAAATTTATATTCTTTTTAAAAGGAACTTGAAAAGTTAACAGTACATTTAACGTTAACAGACAAATTTGGGATAGGTGAAATCACCGTTTATTAATTCTAGTTTTATATTACAAACAGTAATTATATTAATAATGTGCTAAGCAAATTGTATTAATCTTTCAATTAAAACTTTTCACATTTGCATAGCAAAGAAATTGAAGTTTGATTAAAATGGGTTTAACTAAGTTCATAGCAGCAATGTTAGTCATATTTTACATATGAAGAAACAGTGATTGGAAAAAGCTTCAGTGGGCACGTTTTATAAAAAGCTAATATTACTTAACGTCAATCCTGAAAAAAGGCACCAAGAGAATTACATTGTTTTATAAGTAATACCATTTCATTTAGTCACATGGATTAACTTCTTAAAGAAGAGACTATTTTATTTAAGTGATAAATATGTATACAAATGTGATTCAAAGTATAATGGCCTGCTGTTTTATTATACTGAGGCTACAAATAGGAGAGTATAATTTACATATGAATTAAGTATTTAATAAGTATTTATAAGTATTTAATATTTATTCATTTAAAAAACTATTTCCTTGGCCAAGTTCTTTTAAAAAATTAGCTTTTAAAATTTTTTAAACTTTAAAGCAAATTTATTATATCCGTTCTGTCATCTCTGTAATAATCAATACTATCTTTTGGTTTAGAATCCTGCTATAAGAGTACAGAAAACTGTGTGATAGGAAAGTTTGTCCAGCTATCTGGAAATTCTCAAAAAAGTAGGTCCCATTAAGATGGAAAATTTCTAGGTTGGCAACAAGCCCCTAACACCTGTTCTGTCTTCAGGTTTACTGATCTTTTCTATGTGGGGTCACTATAAAATTTTAAGATACACAAAAATCCAGAAGCTTAAAATCCCCGCAGATAGAAACAAATGAAGCCCCCCTAGCAACATCGATGAGCTGAGCAGCGGAAACTTGCCGAGGTGAATCACCAAGGATGCTGTTGACTGTTTCTTGGGAAAAAAATAACGAACCGTAACACAGCCTGTCTCAAAAGTGTGTCGTGACCTGTGTAGGCATGGGGCCTACATTACATAGACGTGGTGAGTCTGTTAGCACCCAGGGGCAGATTCACGATTTAAAAGAAAACACATATGGTTTAATGCCAAAAACTTAAATGAAATGCTAAGTACTGGGATGTGTGACCATGCTTAAGGAGAGAAAATAGTTTAGATCTGAAATCTAACACCTTTGTGAAAAATTTCCATGAGAGGGTTGTATGACTGTCTTTTTGCATAGATAGAGTTACCAGACATGAGGAAAAAAAAAAAAAAAAAAAAAAAAACAATGCAGGAGAAAGCACAAAACAAATACATTTATCAACCAAAATTAAATAAAAAAGAAACTGACTACACAAGGCATTTTAAAAACGTCAACTTTTCCACCCCAAAAAGTAAAAATATTCCCAAAGAGTTTAAGTGTACAAAAAAAGATGGTACTGCTGATGAGGAACAATGCTTTTAATTTAGATAATGATGGTGACCACTGTAATTATTCTTTTAAAATTGATTCCAAAATTACTATGTTGTAATAATAATATGCAAAGAGCTTTTATATAAATAGGTAGGTAAGAATATATAATCTATTTATTTAAATGTTAATTAACAAATCATGTAAATATTTTCTCTACTAAGCTGCAACATACAAATATGAAATTCTAAGTGAATTATACAGGCAGCAGTGAATCTTGAAATGGGCCCCTAAATGTCTCATGAACATTTTCATTCATACCATTAACTGAAGCCACACCCCTATACTCTATATTCCTCTATTAAAGTCATGCTATGTCTCACAATTGCAAATATGGAAAGAAATGGAAAAAAATATTAGGTGCTCAGGATACTACAAGATTTTATTCATTTCAATAAGGTGATTACTATTTTCCTTGGAACTACAGCTGGTTTAAGTAAATCCCTAAGCAAAAGCTATAGACAACTGATGAGTACATCTAAGTATGGGTTACAAGAAGAATTTTAACCTACAGATAAATATTTATCTTAATATCAATTTATATTTCATCTTCCCCCAAGGAATACATGTATCTTTTTACTCTTTTCTATCTCCATTGGATTAAATATTTATTGCTCATGTGAGGTAGCTAAGTTTCACAAAACTGTATTCATTAAAACTTAAAATAGCATCTCATGTAGTGATGAATTCCTCTTTCAAATGTGTGCCTTCAGAAACAGATAAAAGGTTGGTGATTTATTATTGAAAGAACTGTAACCACTGTTGTCCATTTTTAATGAGAAGAATCATAAATGGTTTTTAGATAGTATAGAAAGGCTGTCATTTTAAATAAATACTATTAATATGAAGAGCTTGATATCAACATGCAAATAAGTCATCACATCACTTCCAGTGTTTCAATTCTCTAATACTTATAACTACCCAAAACATATTCTTGTAAATTATCAGATCGTGTCAGATCTTTTCATATTATGCATCTTTTCATACATATTGTTGTAATTATCAGAAGTGTCAGATCTATATGGGTAGCCCATATAGAGAAAGAAGTTAATTAATTCATAGGAGAAAATTTGAAAACAGAATATATTGATAACATGATGAGCATATAAAAAGGATGCTAGATAAAATTGAGAAAAAATAAATAATCTCGTAGATCTTGGAAAAAAACTGATATTTTATAATCAAGAAATAAGCTAGGTTAAATCATTTGAATAACCAATTTTTGTTGGGGAAAAAGAAATTACATAGTTTTAATATCTTCCTATAAAAACCTTTTTAAAAAATACTTCCTATTAAAACACTTCACACCCACAGATCTAAAGTGCAGCTGTAAATTTGTGATCTTGGTGGGCTGGACAGTGAAGTTGACTCATTTTGGGGTGCAAAGCTTCAGAAGTACTGTTAGTGTGGATGGCTATCTGGGATATGTATGTGGTGGATCAACAGAGAACAGGAGCAAAAAATCAACCATGTTCATCTCATAATGTACCCGTATTGCACTGGCCATAATCAAATCATATTTGCATCCCCAGCATCAATGGGTAATAGAACGATACCCTGTCTCCAGTGGAGCCACTGAAAAATTGACACCTTAATAAAAAAATCCTATTGCACTAATGTACTAATTTAATAATAAAAACAATGAAAAAAAAGAAAAAATGAGTTATAATTCAATTCAATACATCAACCCATTAACTATTTTTACAAAGGTCTGATAATTAAGTTATCAATTCATACTAGGAAAAGTGATGTAGATACCTCATTGCTCAGTATCACTAGAGGCCCCTTCAGAGGATGGGAAGTTTTGCACTGAAGTCAGTGCCTAGTCCAACTTCCAAGGCAATTTTGGACCTTTTTCTGGATTGGTCATCAGAGCAGTTATTAATTACTCTTGATATCCTGAATGTCATTCTTTCAGTATTTCCCTTATCTTTGGATAAAATCAGGTAAGTAAGGAGGGTGTTCCAGCATGGTTATTAGTTCACTGGTTAAAGACTTCCGCACGGACTGTGCCACGTGAGCTGGTGCATTGTCATGATGTAAAAGCCACACTTTTCTCATGGCAAGATCTTTGCTTAAGATTTTCCTGGTGGCGCCTGTAGCTCACATGGCTAAGGTGCCAGCCACATACACCAGAGCTGCCAGGTTCGAATCTGGCCCGGGCCTACCAAACAACAATGATAACTACAACCAAAAACTAGCAGGGTGTTGTGGTGGGTGCCTGTAGTCCCAGCTACTTGGGAGGCTGAGGCAAGAGAATCACTTAAGCCCAGGAGTTAGAGGTTGTTGTGAGCTGTGACGTCACAGCACTCTACCCAGGGCTATAGCTTGAGGCTCTGTCTAAAAAAAAAAAATTTTTTTTCCTCTATTTCTATCTCTGTTTACTTGGCCTGTTGTGTTTCTCACAGTCAGCTAATTATTTTGATGCTCAATTAGATGGATTTTTGCCATGTTTTTGTCAGTAATGTCCATTACTAGCCACCCTGACTTCTCTTTATCAGTGATATTTTCTCTCCCCTCAGAAAAACATTTAATCCTTTTGTACATTGCCATTTCCTTCTTGGCATAATGCTCATAAATTTGGACTAAAATGTCACTGCTTTCTTTTCACTCTTGCCAAGTTTCACAAGAAATTTAATGTTTATTCTTTGCTCTAATTTAAGCTTCTAAGTTCTCCCACGGCACATAAAAACAGACAACAAAAATGAACGCCACTCAGCAAGACATCACCACATGTTCACATAAACACAGCTGTAAGACGTGGATATACCAAGGTTATAAAACCTACCATGGGGTGGGGCCTGTGGCTCAGAGGAGTAGGGCATCAGCCCCATATACCAGGGGTGGCAGGTTCAAGCCCGGCCCTGGCCAAAAGAAAAAAAAAAAAAACTGCAAAAAAAACCAAAAAACAAAAAACAACTTTACCACGTTGTTTGTACAGTGCTGCCAATTTGAGAGGTACTTAGTTCCATTTTTAGAAAAAAAGGACAACTCGAGTATAAAGCAGATTCATGGAAGAATAATAATAAAACATTTTACATAGAATAGCATTAAGAAAAATTACGTTCACTTTCTACTGGAATTCCAATTTAGGATCTTTGATAATTCCCGGGGAAATGCAACTATGCAAGTTACCACAACTAGAGTCATGAATTATTTTTTTAAAAAAATAAGTCATGCCTAAGGTACCTAAATTGCACCAATAGAAAGTCAGAACAACAATTAACAGTTGTTCATGTTAAGGGTATCTAACAAACCTGGGTGGAGGGCTCAGCTACTATTTGGACTTATTTAACAGGTGCAAACAATGTACTCTACCTTCTGTACCTTCATATTAACCTGAAATAAAAATAAATGAATAAATTAACACAAAATTAACAGTCTAAATAATCCTTGAAATTTTATTGACAATCTTTAGAAGGATACATTTGTATGTTTTATGTGATTACATAATGTAATTGGACCACTTAAAGGTAAAAGTGTATACAAATTCCTTAAGAAGTGTACATTAGTCACACCTGTATTGAAAAGAGCTAATATTTTATTTTAATAAGCTTATTAAACTTATGGATAGCATTATGAGTGAGATGCTTTACATTTGCAATGTTGTACTGGATTTAGGCAAGAAAATTCAAATACTTCCAGACTTCACTGGGCTTGTAACTAACCATGTAACACAGTATTTCTTTAGAACAAGAAAGTTGGTCCTTTCTGTTCACATCATCTATAATGGTCGTAATTGTGAAGACTTTCTCTCCATAATTATTTAGCTTTAAATATGAATAATATTCCATTTCAGTATAAGTAGTTAAATCCGCATAGCGTGGAAGAATGATTTATGTCTGAGTAAATCTTGTGTGGTAACAGTGGGTAGCTAAAGAAATGTTAGATATAGGCAGGTGGGTGTTGTCATGGTTGAATGTCTTGCTCAGCAGACCGTAAGAGCAAATTAAAAGCTACATTTTACAATTTTAGTTATCACATTGATTTTTCAAGCTAGCAGCTGGTAATACCCAGTGGAATCTGACATTCTCATGTTCATTTCCTTTGAAAAAAGAAAATGTGTGGCATATTCAATAACCCTGACTCAAAAAGACTCAATCCCACTAAATCTCATATGCAAATAAAGTTAAGAGATATTTGTAATTTTTTAGCATTGAGATGAGATTTTTGAGCTCTTCTGGAAAAAATAATAAGGCAATTTGTTTCACAAGTCACAATTAGGAAGACACCACCTGTAGTTGACTAAAACACAAGCAATCCAACTGTCATGTTTGAAACTGAATATATCACATGTGGAACATTTTTATAGTGGTTAAGCTTCAAAATTGTCATTATATACACAGACGTTTGGACCTCGGTGATCAAATTATATTATGTAAGACTGAGCAAACTACTTTGCTTCTGTATCTTTCATTTATAACTTAAATAGATCTATTGATACTAAATAGAGTTCAAGACAAAAATAAACTATAATACTAAAATATGTAGAGTTTTTCACATGGTACCAAGTATACAAATACAGATAATTATTGTTAGGTCTGACTATTAGGAGACTATTGAGAAAATTTCACACACTAAATCCTGATATACATTTCTAAAGGTCTTAATCCATTTATTCTTCACAGATCCCTTTGAGTTACTTAAAATAATCATCCCTGTTTTACAGATTAAAAATGAAGAGAAGGGCCCAAGCCCATGCGTTTGTAGGTAATGCCACAATTTGAACACGGCAAACTGTCTCCTTTAAAATACTACACAAGTTCTTATAGCCTAGAAAATAATGTCATTCATGGAAATTTTTCTTTCGTAATTATTGATATATGTTCACAAATCTACCTTTTGAAGTTATATATATATATATATATATATATACACTTTTTTCCCCTCAGTTGCATACAAATAACCATTACATATTCAGAGTTGGCAATAAGTATGTCGTATGTTAATTTGTGTATTATATTCAGGTTATTTCATAATATATGTATTGGATTACTTTTTTAAAATAGTAAAACATTCAGGGTAGGTAACAAATTATATATGTAGGTACAATAAGCAGCCACAGGCAGAGTGTAATGCTGGCAAGAACTCATTAATCAAATATGCCATTTGCTTTTCCAAATTTTGAAATCTATTGTTCTGAATTAAGATTTGTTCTATATTTTTAAAAGTAGATTGTGTTACCATTATTTGATTTCAAAAAAATGTATTTTTTCCTAACTCGTAACTCGATGTCTAATTCATCAATATCACTATTCTTTTTGATGTTTAGTTGTCCCAAATTTGGCCACTGCAAGTTTCTTCCAGCTGGTGCTGTAGATGTTCTGTCATGTTCCCATCTGGTACTTTGAGAATACTTAACAGGCTAAATTTGAAGCTACATGGAAAAAAAATTATATTTTTTAACACATTCAACATAGCAAAAATTCAAAATGTCAAAAACCCCCTCATTATTGCCATAGAAAGCAAGACTAAAAGACATTGCCCTTGTTACTATATATTCTTAACATGGCTACAATATTTAGAAGAGAACATTACTGAGGAGGACAATTACAATAGCGCAACTTCAGGGTTAGGGTTCCCATGCTATTTCACTCTTCTATCTAAAATTAATATTTTCAGTAGACAAGATTCAAATACTCTAAATATTATTATCCAATACATTTTCTTTTTAAAATCTGAATTGTTTAATTTCAACTTGCCTTCTAAAACCACATTTTTGCAGTTCAGTTATTTAATTCATTAGGATTGATGCTAATAATATTATACATTCTCAAATTGGATTTTACTATAACAAAAATTTCCTTATATATTTTGAATGAGTTTATTGTTATTAATTCTATTTGCTGTTGACCACTATATAAAGTAGGACTTCAACATGGGCCTGATTCAAAACAAGATAAATAATTCCTATTAAAGTTTTAGATATGTGTGTTATTTTTTTAATAAAGAACATTTAGCTGGCTTGGCGCCTATGGCTCAGCGGCTAGGGTGCCAGGCACATACACCAGAGCTGGCAGGTTTGAATTCAGCCCAGGCCTGCTAAACAACAATGACAACAGCAACAACAACAACAAAAAAAAAAAAAAAAAGAAAGAAAGAAATGAAAAGAAAAAAGGAACTTTTAGCAGTAACTCTTCTCAACTTTATTATTTTTTTAAATTTTTCAAGTTTTTGTGCATTATTTAATAGACTGCTAGATCTCTAGATCTCTAGACTCTAGACTCTCTAGATCCCTCACCTAGACCTAGACTCCCGCTATGTAATTCGGGAGATGAGCTGGAGGGTCTAAGATGATCTCACCCAGAAGTATCATATACCTTAAAATATGACATGTCAGGGAGTAAATTTGTTACATCACCCATTGCCTTACTTTGTTGCGTTCTTTTCCAGTCTATTCTTTATTTAAAAAAAAAAAATCTTTGGATGCAATCACCCTCTTGGATTTCAGTTTAACAAGCATTAACATGAAGGAGTTCTGCCTCTTTAATATTCTTTTGCATATCTTTATTAAAAGAGTAGTTTACTTTTAAAAAGGCTTGGAGGCTTCGAAAGAAAAAACTGAGATTAAATCCTTGGCCCTGGCCAAACTCCAACAAAAAATAGCTGGGTGTTGTGGCTGGCGCCTGTGGTCCCAGCTACTCGGGAGGCTGAGGCAGGAGAATTGCCAAAGCCCAGGAGTTGGAGGTTGCTGTGAGCTGTGTGATGCCACGGCACTCTACCAAGGGTAATAAAGTGAGACTCTGTCTCTACAAAAAAAAAAAACAAAGAGATGAAATCATGTCAGGGAATAAAAATGTTAATTTAACAACATGCTATTTTGAAAGGAGAGGTGAAAAAAATAAAAGTACTCTCATGCTACAATTTACTATTGTAATTCATTGTGAAATCTGTGAACGCTGTCTATTATACGAAACAATCCATTAGTACCTTAACATATTGATGACTCTCTTTTCCCCTCATATGGACAGCTCAACTCTGGTTGGATTATGCTTAAGTTTCTACCCAAAATCTCTCTGAGCAAAAGTCACACCATGGGACATCTTGTACTTTTCCCTTTTACACTTCTAGTACACATTTCCATATGAATGTGTTATTGTTTGTGGGGGAAGCACTTTAGTTCTGAGATAACCTTTTTCTGGCAATTTCCCAGTTCTTTGTTAATAACACTAATGCCTATTGGTCTGATTCTAAATGTATGAAAATCACATTTTTATATGCTGTATAAGATAAGATTATGCAAAGATGTAGATGTTTGCTAACAAATCTCATAATTTGATTCTGCTTCTTCTTAAGCTCTTTGAACATTTACAGCTACATTTTTTTTATTATGAATACATAACAGTTGTATATTATCATGGGATACATGCCATGTTTTGATGCAGCTTACAATGTGAATTAATCAAATAAGGGTAATTGAAGTATCCATTGCCTTAGGCTTTTATCATTGTGTAGTGTCAGGCACATTCCAATTCTACTCTTTTCATTGTTATAAAGTATAACCAACTTACTGATGATTATATCACCTTGTTCATCCTATCTATTTATATAGATATATGTGTGTATTTTCTCACCAATTAACTATCGTTATTTTATCCCTCCCTCCTGATATACTTCCCAAACCCTGGTGTAAACATCATTCTTCTCCCTGTCTCATATCAATTTTTTTTTTTTTTGAGACAGAGTCTCAAGCTGTTGCCCTGGGTTGAGTTCTGTGACGTCATAGCTCATAGCAACTCCCAACTCTTGGACTCAAGTGATCCTCTTCCCTCAGTTTTTCTATTTTTATTAGAGACAGAGTCTTGCTTTTTGCACAGACTGGTCTGAAACTCGTGAGCCTAAGCAATCCACCCACCTCAGCCTCCCAGAGTGCTACGATTACAGGCATGAGCCACTGCAACCGGCCTTGTAAGATCAAATTTTTAAAAAGTTTAGCTGCCACATATGAGGGAAACATGTGAGATTTGTCATTTTGTGCTTAGATTATTTTATATAGCCTATTTTTTCCAGTTCCAGTCATGCTGTTGCAGATGGCAGAATTTCGTTCATTTTTGTGCATATATGCTATTCCATTGTGTATATGCACCAAAATTTCTGTATTAATTTCTCCACTGATGGACATTGTGGCTGACTCCATATCCTAACTATTGTGCATAGGGCTTCAGTAAACATGGGAGTGAAGATTTCTTTTCCACATACTAAATTTTAATCCTTTGAATATATTCCAAACAGTGAGATTGCTGGGTCATATTGTAGTTTGCTATTTTGTGTTTTTTGGGGAATCACCATACTCTTTTCCATAGTGGTTGCACTAATTTATATTCCCACCAACAATATATGAGACTTCCCCTTTCTTCACATCCCAGCCACATTCCTTATTGACTATCTTTTTTTGATATAAGTCATTTTAACTGGGGTGAGGTGGTATCTCATTGTAGTTTTGATGTACAATTCTCTCCTGACTAATGATTTTGAGCATTTTTTCATATGCCTATTATCCATTTGTATGTCCTCTTTTAAGAAATGCTATTTCAGATCAGTGCCCATTTTTTAATCATATTATTCGATTTTTTCTTATCAAGCTGTTGGAGCTCTTTATGTGTTATAGTTATTAATCCCTCATCACAAGTGTTGTTTGCAAATATTTTCTCCCATTCTGTGTAGTGTCTCACACTTTGTTGATTATTTCTGTGTCCTCTGTTGTGCCAAAACTTTTAGCTCGATGTGATCCCATTTGTCCAATTTTGCTTTGGTTGCCTGTGCTTCTGGGGTATTACTCAAGAAGTTCTTGCCCAGAACAATGTCCTGTGGTTGTTCTTCAAAGTTTTCTTTTAGTATTTTCATAGTTTCAATTTGATTTAAATTTGTAATGTATTTTGATTTGGGTTTTGTATAGAGAAAGATGAAAAGGTCTAGTTTTATTTTTCTGCGTCGAGATACCCAGTTTCCCAAGACCATTTGTGAAGAGACTGTCCTTTCCCCAGTGTATATTCTTGGCAACTTTGTCAAAGATAAGTTTACTAAAGTTGTGTGGATTGCTTCTACATATTTACCCCTCATTTAGGACTATTTATTATAAAAAAAAAAAAAAGAAAAACAATTAAAGCTACCTTCATATATTTTTGCTCCCTCTTTAAATAGCTTTCCATTTTTTTGTTGTAGCATCTATGTCTAAAATAGGGAATATAGGTTCAAAACATAATGCACATTTATATCATGTGAGGCTTTTGGGCTGGTAGATGTTGAAGGGATTAACTGAGTAAAGGACTTTGAGATGACTATAGATGTATCCTGAAAAAAAGGAAAATTCACTAACACGTAAGGGAAGGGAGAAAAATATTAATTATGCTTCTCCTAATGTACATCACATAGCTACTCAAAATCTAATTTAAAAACATGTGAGTTGCATATTTTTATTAATATGAATTTTCTTACCATATTGTTATCAACTTTTCACAGAAAAAAGGCAGGTTCTGAGTCACCCTGTGGAAGGAAGCACTGCTAGTATTTCTTGCCTCTTTTTTTTCCTTACTCTTTCGCTCATATACATCAGGATGGCTACACGAGTGTGTCTGCAGAGAAGTTGACAACAACTTGGCTATTAGAGGGAAACATGAGATCTAACTGTTCCTTCTTAGGTTCACGGTTGTGAAAATTCACACACACACAAATTTTTTATGTGTGTACGTCATATGTTTCAGGTAGATTTTAAAACATATATTTCCCTCAATATTTAATTTTCCTACACATTTGGCTTTAAAGGCTGAAATTGGAGGAAGAATGGACAGAGAATGAAGAAATACATGTCAGTACCATCTTAGTTTGTAACATTTCCCAAATCTCTGAATTCTGGATTATTGAACATGTCTCTTTTCAGTTGCTTAGGAAATCTAAAATCTAAAAATATGGTTATTAGAATTATTAAACTATCCGTCTTTGTACTTGCTATTGACTGAATGTTTAGGTCCTCCAAAATTTCAGTTGTGTAAGTCCAAATTTCGAATGTGATTCTATTAGATGTGAAGACTTTGGGGGAATAATTAGGTCATGAAGCAAAGCTACCACAAAAGACAATAGTGAGCTGGTGATACAGACATGAGATTAGTGGTAAGAGACAAAAGAGAGACAATCTCTCTCTCTTCATCATAAGAAAGTACAAGGAGAAGAAAGTTTGAAAAACAGCGGAAAGCCCCTCACCAGACAAGGAACCTGCCACTTCCTTGATCTTAGGCTTTAAATTTCTGTTGTGTGAGCCACCTTGTGTATTTCATTGGGTTATATTAGTACCAAGTGGCCAAGATAGTAATGGTCTCTAACTACTCTAATTTAAAATTTTTAAAAAAGGAAGAAGAAGCTTTTACTTTTTCTTCAAAATTTAAGAATTTTATAATATTTGTATAAATACTAGTTTTAATGATAGCCAAAGAAGTCAATAGATTTATAACTCTTTCAAAAATGAACTATCCATTCCTATGATTAGTGGAAATGGCTATGAAATGTATTTAAGTAGGTAGGCTTATAAAATTATAGTTAACCAACTGTAACTATGATCTCTTAGAAAGCAGGGAATGGTAATTTGCATTTTGGCTCTGTGAATGGCACAGGTGTACAAATTTTAATTATTATAATCTGAATTAATTTAGGACTGAACATTTGTCTATCTTTTTATTTTTATAAAATTATTCATATGAAAATTTTTCTCTGCTCTAAAAATCACAGGTTAAACTCATACTCAACATTTTTTATAGCAATCAAAGCACATTCACACGGCCATGTGTGGTAGCGATACTCAATTAGTACTCACAGTCTGAATAAAAAAAAAGCTTTATTAGATGTCATGAGAGTTCAGAGGATGATTCTCACTTTGAAAGCATAAGCACGTTTTAATTGATCCTACATAGCTTGAGCAGAGCTTATTATTGTTCTTCAAAGTCTAGTAGTGAGGGGGAGGGAATAATTTTTTTTGCTAATGTTGCTAATGACATTGTACACTTTATTTATTCATTATTTAAATAAACATATACAAATCAGTATACCTACACATCATCAAACATATTTGTAAAATCTTAATTTAGGCAGCTCTTAGTGAGTTCCTACATAAAATGTCTCCTTTTAAGTAATGATCTTTAAAGTATCCTCCTTTTTATATATGTCGCACGGCTGTATGAAACATGGAAGAAGAATTTTTCATCTATAATGACATAAAGATAGATAAATTATGAAACCTTAATTTATAATGTTTAGCAACAAAATAGAGTCAGTATAAAACAAAAGATGTATTGATTGCACATGTACTGTCTCATCACACAACCTTAATTTCTGGAAATATCATGAAACCAGACTCCTGGAGATTCAAACATCCTCTCCCTCCCAGTTGGCCTTATTCTGTATGTTCACACGATGTGATGATGTTGCCTTCACAAAGTGACTCTAATCACTATATTCCATTTTATGTTGTTTTTAAACATAAACTTTCCTTTTTAATAGAAACTATCTGGTATGAATTTTTAAGCTAATAACAAATCTTTAGTGGACTTATGATAAGGTAAGATTTAAGCCTCATACATGGAGACAATGTATAAAATTTCCAAGAGTAATTTTGATTTAGTGTGACTATAGAGAAAACCTACATTTCATTTTCTCCTCCAAATATAGAATTTACAAAACATATCAATTAGAAGGAAAGGCAGGAGATATCTTCCCACAATAACCAAAAAAAAAAAAAAAAGGAAAATATGTGTATATTAACAATACAGTGTATGAAATGCAAAAAACCTCTAAGTAATCATACAAAACTTTATATTTCCTTAATATAAACTATAGATACTGTCATGAATATTATGCACCTAAATGAGACTTTTAAATTTATATGAGTAAATTTTGAGATTCAAAAATAATACATATTAGCAATCATATCATTACCATAAATTTATTAAGAACAGTCAAAATGAGGCAAAATAGGGAGCAAAAACAAATATGACAAATATGATTGGCCATAGTGAGGCTGTAGAGCTAGATATTTGGTATTTTGCAGAGTAAAACACATACATCATTTTCTAATATACATACCAAAGTGATTCAGAAAACATGGAAAAGTAAATCTTATAAAGAAAAATCATGGTATTCTCAGATCACAGGGTAATAAAAATTAGTGAACAACATAATGTAAATCTGTGAAGGAGGATAGAGACATTCCCTGGCAATGTAAGATAAAGAAAGGAAAAAGTAATAGAAAAAAGAACGTTTGTGTTTTTGAGTTTCATAATGGACGGTCTTAATTTGTCATTTGATCCAGAAAGGTGATGCAAAGTGCATCTATGTGTCCTTATGTTAATGCTTCTCCCTGTCTGTTGCTTTTGATTTTCCAAATCTAATGGAAAACCCGACAATTGTTCCAGTGACTGAGGCTTAATCGAGCTGTGACATAATTAGCAGAAGTCATGTCTCCATGGTACTCTTGCTTTTATCCTGATTGACAAGGATTTAAAATTTAGCTACTCTAAGCAATATTAATCCAAAGAATTTAAGATACATATGAAGAGAATGGCTAAACAATCCTGATGAACTCATACTGTGGATTTTCCTGCTACAAAATATTGCAGGTCATAATACACATTACTAGGGTCTGCACTTTTCTGTCCCTGCAAAATTCATATGTTGAGTTCCTCAAGGTGATAGTATCAGGAGGTGAGGCCTTGGGAGGTGATTAGTTCTAAGGTGTAGCTCGAATGAATAACATTGTCCACCTTATAAAAGCTCCCAGAGAGCTTGTTCAACCATTCCAACACATCAGGACACAGCAAGAAGGCACTGCCACCGTCTTTAAGGAAAAGGCCCTAACCAGAAATCTACTAATCCGTGATCTTGGACTTCTCAGCAACCAGAACTGGGAGAAATGTATTTGTGTTGTTGATAGCCACTTAGCCCATATTTGTTATCACAACCTGAACAGACTACATAGAACTGAATGGCATTCATTTATTCATTCAGGAAAAGCTTTTTGAGCACCTGCACAAAGATTTTTGGATGTGGGAATGAGTCAAAATACTTAGAACACTTCACAGAGCAAACTCACTCCTTTTTTGAAGGCAAAAGTTGAGGTACCTAAAGAGCAACAAAGTGCAGGTAAACATTGAGGGGGGTTTCAGAGATAGGTCAACGATATAATTCTAGTGTCTTTATTCTGACAAGGGCCGTCAAAACCCTTACAATGAATATTAACTCCAGAAAAATCTTAAGAGGAAAGTTTCAGGTGGGGATTTTTATCTCCCTTTTGTCATATGAGAATTCATGTTGTCTAACATGGGTGCCCATTTAAACCTATCAGCAAACAAATAGTCTTATAGGGTTTCAGGCTTCCATATTGTGCTGATTAATTACACGTGTCAACTTGACTGAGTATCATGAAGGCTACAACTCTTATCTTGGCCAAAAATCAAACCCAGATACACATAAGTCCTCACAGTATCCTATATAGCTGTACCTCAAAACTATCCTACCCTCCTATAGTGTGAGAGGCAATGTTCTGACCTTAGGTGATATAGAAGTTAACAAAGAAGAGATCAAATTTCCTTGTATAACTGGAGGAAACAAAATAAATAAGCCAACAAAATATATATCAGCTAAACAACGATGATGCCATGGAAAATAATTTTAAAAAGATAAAATTATATGTTGTTGGAATGATGTATTTGTTATTTTAGATCCCATAGCCCTTAATTTGTCATTTGCTCCAGAAAGGTGATGCAAAGTGCATCTATGTGTCAAAAAATAAATAAGAAGATTTTGAAAAAATAAGAAGATTTTGAATTTTTTTCTTTTTTTTTACCACAGCCAGAAAGACCTAATTTGCAAAAAGGGAATAATGGTATAAGGAAGTGAAAAAGGGTGTTTTTTTCTCGGGAAGAATGAGGTGAATACTCCAGGCTGATGAAAGAGTAAGAATAAAAACTTAAGGTGGAACTTCCCAATTTTTCCACACACTGTGAGGAAGCCAGTGTAGCCAGCAGACCACGTACAATCAGAAAGTGGGAATCGAAGTAAAACAGGTAACCAGAGGCAGATTACGAAGAGCTTTGCAGGTACTTTGTAAATTTCTAATTTTTCTTTGAGAGATGCGGAGACTTGCTGGAGGCTTTTGAGCAGAAGACTCTTTTTTTCCCCTTTTATTAAACCATAACTATGTACATGAATGCATTGATGGGGTACAATGTGCTGGTTTGGTATACAGTGGGGAGTGCTGACACACTGGCCTCTATGCTGATAAAAGAACGAGGCAAGGCAATGATAGAGGCAGAAAAATCGTGGGGACTACACCAATAATTCAGGGAATGAATAATGCTGACTTGTGCTTGAGTATTCACAATCTATCCTCAGTACATATCTCAGAAACAATGCAGACATTTTCACCCCCAAAGTTCCTCCAGGGGAGCTGTAAACTTTAAACAGCACAGTATTAATCACTCATGACTTATCTCCCCCTTGTCTTGGTCAAGGGTCAATAGCAGGCTAGTAGGTATCTCTAGAGATAATCACAGAGCTGTCCCAGTCAGATACAAGATAGCTCCTTCTTACACAGTCCAATTTCCTGACTTTGGCTCAAGGTTTTTTAATCATAACTTTCTCAACAAAATTCTTTTCTGCATCTTTTGCATGATTTAAAAAACAGAAAATTCGAACAGGGAAAAAATACCCAAATATTAGCTATGCCTTTCATCCAATAAGGTATTGCTTTTTTTCTTTCTCTTTTTGAGACAGAGTCTCACTTTGTCTCCCTCAGTAGAGTGTCTTGGCATCATAGCTCACAGCAACCTCAAACTCTGGGGCTCCAATGATCCTCTTGCCTCTGTTCCCAAGTAGCTGGGACCACAGGTGCTCACGACAATGCACGGCTATTTTTTAGAGGTTGGGTCTTGCTCTTGCTCAGAGCTCCAACTCCTGAGCTCAGTCAATGCACCTGACTCGGCCTCCTAAAGTGCTGGGATTACAGGCATGAGCCATCACACCCGGCCCCCATGAGGTATTGCTTTCAAGTAATACTTCACTTAATGGAACAGTCAGCACAATTTTTAAAGAAATCATGATAGTTATAGTATTATATTTTGGCTTTTTCAAACAGAGTAATTTTTTTTTTCACTTTTTGTCTACACTGTGTTTCTTTTCTTTGAGTGCCAATTACAGAAGTTCATCTTGCATAATCAAAATTCTCTTTCAATGCATAAAGCTAATCCACATTTTTCTTTTTAACAATAAAGCCCAGATTTCTGTACAGTTTCTGAAAACTTCTTGCTTACTACAATTTCCTCTATTGTTATTATCTGCTACTTAAATTCCACAATGCTTTAAATGCTTGAAATTTATTTTTCAATTCAGTCCTGCTTTTGTTTCTACTAGCTTTTAATGTTTCCTTAAATTTACTAATGTATTTTAATATTTTATTTCTGTACAATTGCACCCTAATTCTTATGCCTGCTTTCTTTTCTTTAATCGTGCTTCATGTTTAAGTTCATCTTTCAGTTATTCCATCAGATACTGTGGATAAGAAGACTTTTGGCTTTTGTATATGACAGAATGTCTTTATCTCATCTTTACAGCTAAAGAAGTTTTGGAACACACTTAAGTGCATAGTTTAATTTCGAGGTAGTTTCATCATTTATATGGTAATCCTAATTTTTCTTCAATTGAAGAGACCTAAATCTTTTTTTTTAAGGTTCTTTTATTTTATTATTATTATTATTATTATTTTTGCAGTTTTTGGCTGGGGCTGGGTTTGAACCTGCCACCTCCGGTATATGGGGCCGGCGCCCTCCTTGAGCCACAGGCACAGCCCCTGAAGAGACCTAAATCTTTAAAGCACTATTCCTCCTTGAATATATTATAACCTCAGTCTCTCAGGCATGTGTCCAGTCTGGCTAACTTTGTGGTTAAACGAGCCTAAAGTTCCACTTGCAGTTTCTAATAACTGAATTTTTTTTTTTTAATTTCTCCCTAGTTTTTTATAGGTTTTTGTATACTTTTTAAAAAAGTTCTCCCTAGTTTTTTATAGGTTTTGTATACTTTTGTCCACTTTTTACGTGTGCTTCCTATGCATCAGCAAAAATTTTTATTTTGACTGGAAGGCCAACCATTGTATTGAATCACAGAAATGTGATGCTCTAATTAAATTTGCGCTTAGTGCTACATACTGAGCTTAAAACTCCTATTGAACTTACAACTTTTAGCCTAGCACAGTTCCAGGCCAAAATATCACTTGATAAATATTAGATGAATGAATAGTTTGAAATTATATTTAAGGAAATAAAAGCAAAAGCATTTATCAAAGATTGCCTCAAAAATATTTTTGACTGACGTAAAATGTGGGGTGATTTTCTGCTTCCAACAACCCAAAATTTCTTAAACATCAATAATATCATTAAATTGTATTACCAATAGAACTTGGTCAAGAAATCTAAATTACTTAGTCCAATGAACATTTAGCGTGCTTAAAAAATTTCCTCAGAAGTTATGCATATCATTATTGCAGTATATTAAAACTAGTTCAAACATTATTCTCTAGAATGTAGGCGAATGAAAGACAAGAACAGGCCGGGCGCAGTGGCTCTTCCCTATAATCCTAGCACCCTGGGAGGCTGAGGAGGATGAATTGCCTGAATTCAGAAATTGAAGACCAGCCTGAGCAAGAGTGAGACCCAGGCTCTACTAAAAATAGAAAAGCAAACATAGTACCAGCTACAGAGAGGCTGAGGCAAAAGAATTGGTGGAACCCAGGAGTTTGAAGTTGCTGTGAGCTGTGATGATGCCATGACACTCTACCTACGGTGACAGTGGGAGACTTTGTCAAGAAAGAGAAAGAGGCTTGGCGCCTGTGGCTCAGCAGGCTAAGGCGCCAGCCACGTACACCTGAGCTGGCGAGTTCGAATCCAGCCCGGGCCGTCAGACAACAATGACGGCTGCAACAGAAAAATAGCCGGGCATTGTGGTGGGCGCCTATGGTCCCAGCTACTTGGGAGGCGGAGGCAGGAGACTCGCTTGAGCCCAGGAATTGGAGGTTGCTGTGAGCTGTGATGCCACGGCACTCTATCCGGGGGTGACAGCTTGAGGCTCTGTCTCAAAAAAAAAAAAAAAAAAAAAGAAAGAAAGAAAGACAAAGAGAGAGAGAGATTGGGAGGGAGGGAACAAACAACACTAGATTAAAATAAGATGCTTTAGGGGAAGCTATGAAGCATCTTGAGCTACATGAAGGGTAAAAATTTACACTAACACATTAAATAAATATGCTATGATTTTTTTATAATAATCTCTTCATTTGAACATATAACTGCTATAATTTCTTATGAAGCATGACTAGAAAAACTATTATTTTTAAACTTTACCCTTCAAGTTTACATTTATGTATCAGTTATGTATTTCAACATTATGTGAATTTGCTGTTTTGTATTCTGCAGGCTGAGAAAGTTAATCCATTGAATACTGTTACTGTCTACTACTTCCTAAATTTTTTCTTGAAATGTATATATACACATAAAAATCCATAAATATATATATTTATGAGACTATATTGTATCTGTAGTCTATTAACATATTATAGTCAAACTTATTATGATCTTATATATCAAAATTTTTCCTTTAAGTCAGTTTTACTTTTTTATAGAAAAAGATATAATTGAAGTCAATTGCTTCAGTTCTTTATATCACATGTTTAGTAAATGTAGCCTAAATTTTAGGTTCATAGATGTTAAAAGATCTATTTGTTCTTGACCTACTTTTAATATGAAAATCACTTTTTACTCTCAAAAAAAATTAAGAAGACCTCATAATGAGAATTTCATTTTTCAGTATACGTAAACACACACAGCTTCTATAAATGCATTAACACTCTAGAATACTTAACAGGCTTTTTATGAATAGCATCATTTTATGTAGTCTTAAAGAAATTGTTGTAAAATTCTCTATGAGCCATTTCATCTATTTGGGCTGCGTGCAGTGCCCTATGAATTGTCGATTTTTATACCATTTTTAATGAAATTGAACTCGGCGTTTTCCGACTCACATGTCACGCATGATTGCATGAGTTTACCTGCCCTCCAACCTGAATTAGTTAAACATAACTATTAAAAAAACTCTAATAAATCCATAAGACAGCAGTTTAATAGCAAGTGTGCAATAGTAGCAAAATAATTAAGGAATTTCTTGGAAACTGAATAGAAAAAGAATAGAAATTGACTGGTGAATAATCAAGCATAAAAATTCTCTAACCTAAAAAGTTCAGGAAGAAACTCTTTGTAGGTGAGAGAAATTCATCTCAAAGAAACTGCAGGAGCTCTGAACTCTACATTGTTGATAGAGAATTATAAAATTAGGTCCTGGGCCTCTTTACAAAACACCAAGGGAAGCCAGATGGGCCATCTTGTTATCTTTCCCTGTGAACTCAGAGCCACTTGCTGTAAAAATTTCCCTAGGAGAAGAATTGAGGAAAGCGGCAGTATCATCTAATGGGTTCCCAGCTCTGAGGGCCGCTCTCAGACAAAATTTACAGTATCTTTACCTGTGTTTCACTTATTCATGAAGAGACCCCTGTATCTATTCTTCCAATTGATTATTTATTAAAGCACATTTATATTAAATGCTTACTATGTGAAAGATGCTCCTCAAACTTTTCCACACATCAACCTGCATAACACTGCTTCTTGCCTCTTTGGAATTTAAATCTAGCAGGTGGCAACAAAATAAATAAAAAATAGAAACAAAGAAGCAAATCATGTTGTGTGTTAGAAGGTAGAGAATGGTAGGAAGAGAAGAAAACTGCTATTTTTTTAAGGAAATTCTGGGTGTCAAAGAACTTTGTCAAAAGGATACAGTAATTAATCGTGTGGTTAGAAGGGTGCAGATGGAGAATTGAATATTTAGTAAAAATATGAGGATGGAGAAAGTAAAATAGATTTACAATTATACAAAATTATAAATGTATTTAAGGCCACTCAATTGTATACCTACAAATGGTTAATAAGAGAAATGTTACGATAGACATATTATTATCTATCAAGCCACAAAAAAATATGTGGATGAATCATAAATGCATATCTAATCTAAATGAAAAGGCTGCGTGCTTCATGATCCCACTTACATGGCATCCTAGAAATGGCAAAGTATAAAGATGATAAAAAGATAAGTAGCTGCTAGGGGTTGAGGTCAGAGAATTGAAGAACGTTGGTTAGGTGAGAGACAGATATTTTTAGGTTCGTAAATCTATCCTGCATGATACTATAATTGTGAATACCTAAAACTAAGTATTTTTTCAAAATACTTTATGGCACAGGGTGAACCTTAAGGTATACAATTTTTTAAAGTCATCTAAGAGGTCAGGAGAACACTAATGTAGGATGCAGACTGTGACAAAAAAATAAACATACAAAGTTAAAGTGTATAAAACAACTTCAAAGAAGTATGTGGAAAGAAATGTTTGTAATCTAAATTGCATTTCAAATAATTATACACTAAAACTAAAGAAAAAACGAGACTGTATGTAAGCTAGAAGGCTGTACACATATTGCAAAGGGTATGGGATAAAAATGCTAATGGTGCTATCTATATATGCTGGAACTGAACGATTAAAATAAATATGTAGTGGGTAGGGGGAGGCAAGTGTTTCACAATTTGGGTAAGAATCCATAAGTAACTAAGAAGAGGAGCCTAGGATCATCTGTGTAGCAATGGATTACAGTTGGAGCATCACTACAAATTTGTGACTAGCTCAATATAGAGACAGATAGTTACACATAGAAATGCTTATCCACATGCCTATGTGTGGGGACACACACACACACACACGCACTCACCAGGGTTAGCATACACACATAAGTTTTCTTTTCTGTTGTCAGAGACCAGAGTTTGAGCAATGAGTATACTCGATACCCAGTTCTAGATTTGTGATACCATTCCCTAATAAAAGGAACTTCTGTAAGTTGACCACCCAAGGGACTGTAACAAACTGGTGAATATACAGAGGTGATCAACATAAGGAACTTCCTTTGAGTACATGTGGTGTTTGTCTGGTCTATAAAAATTAGCTCAATTTAAGGAGGTGGTCAATGTAGGGATGTGGTCAACTATGATGGTTTTACTATACTTTAATATTTCTGGGCAGGCTTCTAATATCTACTTTTTTCTTTAATATTGTTCATATATTCTTAACTCTTCCCAAAGCAAATTAAACACACGCACCCATTCACAAGATCTAGTGACTTTATTGTTCAGCCATATAGGGTCCCCTTTCATCCATTAGCCAGAGAGGCCGAGAGGTCAAACATTTCTATTTGATTTGGGATTAAACAGAGTCAAGACTGGGTTGTACATTTAGTAAGGTTCTGTGGACTCATAATTGAGAACGAGAACCTCTCAAGTATCCTTATCAAAGCCAAATGGTGGTAGATTTAGTTTTGTTTTGGAGCTTCTCCGATCAAAGACTAACCTAAAGCATAATTCAGGCCCTCACTCCTGGTGCATCTTAGTTTCGTATGCACCATAAATATGTAAGGTATTTAAAATTTTCTTTTAGAAACTCTTACATCAGAAAGTTATATTTCTTCAGTGTCCCAAATATATCAAATGCTCTTTAGGGTAGCTGGATATGTGTATTTAGTCCCTTCTCCTTTGAGCCACAGGCATCACCCTGATATTACTATTTATTTTAAGTTACCTAAGATAATTTAAATGTTTTTGTTTATATTCTTCTTCTTCTTTTTTTTTTTTTTTTTGGTAGAGACAGAGTCTCACTTTATCGCCCTCGGTAGAGTGCTGTGGCGTCACAGCTCACAGCAACCTCCAGCTCCTGGGCTTAGGTGATTCTCTTGCCTCAGCCTCCCGAGTAGCTGAAACTACAGGCGCCCACGACAATGCCCGGCTATTTTTCTGTTTTTGCAGTTCGGCCGAGGCTGGGTTTGAACCTGCCACCTTCGGTATATGGGGCCAGTGCCCTACTTGATGAGCCACAGGCACGGCCCTATATCATTTTTTAACGTGGTACCTCTCATAGCAATCTCCAGCCCCAAGTCCAGGCTGTCCCTTGCACGTCTCACAGTAGAAGATGGCTCCTTCCATCTTTCTCATTTCTTCTGCTGCAAACCATGCAATCCTTCATGACTTTTTTTTTCATTTTGCATGTTAAAATGCATCTTCCCATTTAGCATTTCCTCAATGTGAGAAGATGATAGGCTTCCCTCTTTGTTGAATTTCCTTCTTCACATTCCTCACAAGCCGAGTGAGGAGATTTCACCTGTAAGAAAGGTGTATTTGCACTTTTTCACCAGTGGAGCGAGCGAACACAACCACACCACAAACAACACAGCAACACCAAAAAATGTGTCGGCCTCCTTCCAACATAGGATGGAAAGGGTTTTATAATAGCACAGACTTTAGATGGCACATGAAGCACTGAGAATGTCACCTCAGGCTTTAATTTGGTAACCATCTCAGCCAGAGCTGTGATTTTCTTTTTCTGAATATGTAAGTGTTTTAAATTTGGGAAAGGAGAATGCTGATTCTAAAAAGAGACTAGCGTAGCATATGCTGAATCACTAGAAATAAACTAATATTTAACAGTAGTGAAGCAAACATTAGGACTGGAAAGTTTTATACAGCAGATAATTTCAATATGAAAACTGTTAACATTATCTTCTTCCTAACATGAGGAAATTTTATCTTTATCATATTTTGCTGGGGAGAATTGTGATGTCAGAGGCGATATAGATTTTCAAGTGGGGAAGTGAAAGCAATATCAACAAAGTAGCAGGCAAGTCAAACTATCTAATGCCTAATATTTCTTACGCAAATTTGACGGTATTCTATTTTCAAACTATATAAAAAAATCTGTAATATTAGATAGATTTTTGTACCAAGAAAAATTATGTCACAAATCATGGATAAAAAGTGTAATTTATGATGTTGTTTTAAGCATCCAAGCAATACAAGGCATTCAAAACAAGAAAAAAAAAATAAAGGCAAATCAAATGTTTCAGTCTTCAGGGTTCTTCATAAAAGTAATATTTAAAATATGGTTAAAAAATTAAAACAATGCTCTATTCAGCACAAAGCACAGTTTCTAACATAATAAGTACTAAATACATGCATTATTGTCATAAATGAAGGAGTTAAAAGTAAATATTTAAAATTAAAGAACAAATAGCATTCGTTTTAGGTGCATAAATAGGAAATAATTTTTTTTGCTCAGATAGAATTGAGGAATTCAAACACATATGCTTTATATTTCAGAGCCATAAGTACACAAGAATTTATTTAAATCTTTGGGATAATTTAATTAATAAGTTGAGATGTAGAGATATACTTTAATCAATGACATACATACAATCTTAAAACCTCAGGGATAATAAAATAGAGAAACAGTTCTGTTTGCATTTACATTTCTTCAGAGGCAGTGTTGTATGACAATATAATCAAGGTATCCAAAGGAAGGTAACAAAGACAAAGGGAGAGACAAGGTCAATGATTTGAAGGAGAATAATCACGCCAAGTGTTTGTGTTAGGATAATCATAATGCACAGGCTTTGAACAATGAAAATGTTTCTTCAAATGAAAAGAAGTAAAACAGCAAATATGCATCAACTATAACTTGATCTACAAAGTACGGAGTACTTTTTTTTACCAACAAAGTCAACTACCTGTTAGTAAGATGAGTGAAACAACTTTGGGATAGTTTTTATCACGGAACTACTTTTCAAATATCAAAATTCAAATTCAGTAATAGGATATTCCTTTTTTTCTCTATGAAGATATGCTTTATTGTGTTTCAAATTGAACTATTACGTTTGTTAAATTATTCACATTTAAATTATAGAACAGATTATTGTATCAAACTAACTCACAATATCACAATGAAGATGGTCTTTAATAGTTACAGAGAATTTAACATTTGCCACCCTCATTAGCTAAGAAATCCTTGGACTGTGCATGAGTAGCTGAGTAGCAATGGCCATATGTGTCTATAATTAATTACAAATTACCTACTCAACCGATGCTACCTGGCACATCTGGGTTCTTTTCCTCTAAAACTAACGTTTAAACATCAAAATGTTCATTAATTTCTACAGCCATATGTACTTTCACATTTTTATAATGCACTAGTTTAAGTGCACATTTGAATTTTTTTCCCTGAGATAATCATTATAATGTTAATATTTAAACAGTGATATTTGAAATCTTACATATAAAAGCTACAATTGTTGTTATTTAATGATAGAAGATTCCACATCCATTACCCTTTCCATTCTTACAGAGTGTGTAGATTTGTTAGATACATTAATCAGAGAATATAATGACAGTAAAACTGACCTAGTTTTAGGTGCCTGTGGCTCGTCAAGTAGGGCACCAGCCCCATATACTGAAGGTGGTGGGTTCAAACCTAGCCTCGGAACTACAAAACAGAAAAATTGCTGGGCATTGTGGTGTGTGCCTGTAGTCCCAGCTACTCGGGAGGATGAGGCAAGAGAATTGCCTAAGCCCAGGAGTTGGAGGTTGCTGTGAGCTATGTGAACTACAGCACTCTACCAAGGCCAATAGAGTGAGACTCTGTCTCTTCAAAAAAAAACCTGACCTAGAGAGTTCATATTTGACTTAATATGACTTAATTTGACTTAATATGTTTCACTATTTTTCTTCCCTTGAAAAATATGAAACTGTGAAGCTGACACAATTCCGTGAAACATGTGACTAGACGTTAAAATTTCTCTGATTGTTACTAACAGAGCAATTGAAGAAATGTTTTTTGAAAGGAAGAAGAGAAAAAAAGAGAGCAATAATTCAATAAGGTAGAGTAAGACCCAAGACAGAAAAGAAGTCTGCGAAGAGGGGCAAAGTCCCTCCAAGCCTTCCAAAAGTCTTGGCCTTTGTTTTATATATGGAATAAAATTTTGCAATACAAATAAAATTTGACCTTATACACTTTTGATATAAATGAAAAATGTAGAAAACATATTTTCCATTACCAATTCTAAATGTATAAGGAAATAAACTAGTACTTATAATGAATATTACATATTTTATATATGCAATAGGGATAAATACACATGCTCATATACAGCATTCCCACCAATGTACACTCACACAAATGTATCAAATGACTAATCAGCGTAATGAGAACCGTATATATCATGACACATAAGTGAACTTATATTTTATGGGAAGGACTCATGACCATAAAAAAATGCTGAAAATTTATGATTTCTCAAAATGTCCAAAATATATGAAGACTTTTTTGGAAAATATCAGATGTCATTGAACGTTCTTACCTCTGTGCTTTGAATATAAAACTCAGACACCATGTTCTTACTTTTTAATTGATTTTTCTCTATGGTACTTGATTATGGCATAAACATATTTACCTTATATTGCAGTACTAGGGACATATCACTTTTATAATGAAGGAGAGTATTGGATAGATAACAATATACATAAAATTAATTTATGAGCACAAAATGACTGATAATCTATCACCATTTTTAAATGACTTCAAGACAATAGATGAGATTTAGAATAATTTATGTTGTAAATGTCGAGCAACAATCACTTCAAGCCTACCTAGTGTACAAAATGGATTGAATTACTTTAAATATGTATTTTGGGGTAAATGAGATAATTCAAAGAAAAAAAATGAAACAATTCCAATAAGGAGCAGAAACATTGGTTCATTGAATAATCTCTTATAAAAAACGTAAAAGTAGGCTCAGTGCCTGTGGCTCAACCAGCTAAGGCATCAGCCTTGTACACCTGAGCTGGTGGGTTCGAATCCAGCCCGGGCCCGCCAAACAACAATGATGGCTGCAACCAAGAAATGGCCAGGCGTTGTGGTGGGCGCCTGTAGTCCCAGCTACTTGGGAGGCGGAGGCAGGAGACTTGCTTGAGCCCAAGAATTGGAGGTTGCTGTGAGCTGTGATGCCACAGCACTCTATCCAGGGTGACAGCTTGAGGCTCTGTCTCAAAAAAAAAAACCGTAAAAGTACTCCTAAAATATAATGCCTTTTATAATGCTATGTTTATACAGTAGAACCTCTGTAAGTTGGCTACCCAAGGAACTACAACAAACTGTTCAACATATAGTAGTGGTCAACATAGGGAACTAGGCCTTTTGTACTAATACATGCATGTGGTTCACGTCTGGTCTGTGAAAATTAGGTCAACTTGAAGACGTGGTCAATGTAGGGAAGGGTCAACTATAGAGGTTGTCCTGTACTTTCTTTATTAGTAGGAGCATATTTGGAACTAAATAAATATTAGTTATTTCATAAGTGATTTATAGGCACCAGATATATTACACACACTTTGTTATTCTATCTTTTATACAATATTTTGTTATCTACTCCTTAAACGGCAAAAGATCCTAAGTGAAATTACTAGTTAGACAATTAATAAGTAGTAGATACCAAAATTTGAATAAATGACTTCAACCAAAATCTTTCATCTTCAAATCCTCATTTCTATTAAAGATTAAAGGTTCAAATTTCTCTTAAAATGATATGCTCAGTACCAAAATAAGCTTTATAATTGCTTTAATTGTGTGTGTATGTGGGTGAGAGAGAGAGAGAGATTGAGAGTTTATGAAAGAACAGACATCCTACAATTACATTTTGGATAGGAATTTAACCTGAGTACCAAAATCAGCGACATATAGCTTCAAAGACACAAAGAAGGGAAAGAGATGTTTTAAGAAGGATGAAGGAAAGGTGTTATAAAGAGTGATGAAATACGTTAATGCATACAAATTAGCAATATGTCGATATTGCCAACTCTGCAGGAACAGTTCAAGTTGTGAAAGTGTGGAAACCCAGAATATTATGGGTTGAAGATAACATGATTAGAAATGAAAATAAATTTATGGACATATTGATAACTTCTTTAACATATCCAGCTAAGCATAAAAAAAAGCAAGCCTAGCAAAAGAGCAATTAATATTGTGACCTCTGGAAACTAAACATGCTTTTGATGGAAGGGACAGAGTGTTAATAGACAAAAGATGCAGTAATCAAGGTACATAATGTTTCAATAATATTGAGAAACAAATACGTTTCAGAGAGAGGAACACACAAAAAATGAGAGGCGAAAAGTACGAAAACCAAGAGAGAAAAGATGTGTTAAAGTTAGATGAAATAAGGCGAAGCTAAGTAAAGATAATAATCTTTTGGTCTCTTTTAAAACTGAAGACTGAAGAGAAGCAGTTGAGCATTTTGGAAATGACCTTGCTAAGGATATTGCAGTGGGTATCATTTTCAAGAAGTTGTTTTTATAAACTTTTAATTGATGCAGAGTAAACACAGCACATAAATCAGAAGACAACAGTAAACTACGTGGTACATTATTTTTAAAATAAAGGATTGTGACACTGAGGCCATAATGTAACAAGAAAAATTATAACTAAGGACCAGGTATTTTGGTAATTGCAGGACTTTGGGGAGAAATAGTCTATAATCCACTGAAACCACGTGTAGGATGGGGAGTAATTGAGTGATGTGTTAATTTTTGTAAATGAGCACTCTCCATCTAATAGGGACATAAAACAGTTCAGTATCATTTAAGAAAAGAAAAAAATTACATTAAAAAATTCCATTGTTTTGATCCATGTTTCCATTATTGCAGTGGTTCTCAACCTGCAACCCATAGGAACTGTATTAAAGGGCCGTGGCATTAGGAAGGTTGAGAACTGCTGCATTATTGCTTCTCACTGAAGGATTTCCCTTAACATTTCATGAGGTATATATTTAGTGGTCACAAGTTTTTGTTTTTGTTTTTTAATTTTGGGTATTATAAAAATTTTGTATATATTATCATATTTATCTCTTTAATTATAAGATAATACTTTATGATATGTATTTCACTGTTTATCTTCTCTCATAATACATTTGTATATTATATATTTTTTAGTTAAAGAATGATTTTATTGTCATATTCACTCACATATATACATATAATGTGTGGAAATATAATATTTTTTATTACATAAACATACAAATTATTCAAATTCATGTTTTTTTTTCTGTGAAT
>CAUYRH010155200.1:0-12978 GCA_963574655.1 Perodicticus potto
AGTGCTGTGGCATCACAGCTCACAGCAACCTCCAATTCCTGGGCTCAAGTGAGTCTCCTGCCTCCGCCTCCCAAGTAGCTGGGACTACAGGCGCCTGCCACAATGCCTGGCCATTTTTTTTTTTTTTTTGGTTGCAGCCATCATTGTTATTTGGTGGGCCAGGCTGGATTCGAACCCGCCAGCTCAGGTGTACGTGGCTGGAGCCTTAGCCTGTTGAGCCACAGGCGCCGAGCCTATTTTTATTATTTTTTTTGAGACAGAGACTCAAGCTGTCGCCCTGGGTAGAGTACTGTGGCATCACAGCTCATAGCAACCTCCAACTCCTGAGCTTAAGCGATTTTCTTGCCTCAGCCTCCCAAGTAGCCGGGACTACAGGCGCCCGCCACAACATCCAGCTATTTTTTGGTTGTAGTTGTCATTGTTGTTTGGCAGGCCTTAGCAGGATTTGAACCTGCCAGCTTTGGCGTATGTGGCTGGCGCCTTAGCCACTTGAGCTACAGGTGCCGAGCCTCTGTATTTTTAACAGAAAAATCTTTTTTAAATTTTATCATGTAACTAATTCCTAATCTGTAATTGTCCATTTGATCATAGATATGTTATCCTTTCATCATTTATTGATTTCATTTTTTAAAGTAATTTTAAGACAAATATTAAATTTCACTCACAACTTGGAGAGTATATTTCTGAACTTTCTTTTCTTAGGAACCTATGGAGAGTCATCAAATTCAGTAAAGTCTTCAGTATCTTCAAGGCAGTCTGATGAAAATGTGACAAAGTTGGACCACAATGCAGCTATAGATAAACAAACACCTAAGAGAAAAACTGTCAAGCAAGGACACACAACTTTGCCTAAAGTTACTGCAAAAATAGTGGCAGTACCTAAAATCCTAAATCAGTCAAAGAAAAATGAAACTTTGAATAATAAAGATTCAAAACAAAAAATGCTTCCTGGACAGATTATAGTAAAAACTCAGCCTTCTCAAAGACCTTCGAAAAGTGAAAAATCTAGTGTCCAAAAAAGTATGCTTCATGATATACATGATAACAATAAGGACAATATTTCTGGACAGAGTCCTCACAAGCCTCTAATTAATCTCACATCTAAAATCAGTGAAGCAGAAGCATTCCAGTCATCATGTAGACCTGAGGCACAAAAGCCATTAAACAATCAAGAGAAAGGGAAGCTGGTATTAGAATGCCAAAACATTTCAAAGCTGGATAAATCATTAAAACATGAACTAGAATCAAAACAGATTTGTTTAAATAAAAGTGAAACAAAATTTCCTAATCACAAGGAAACAGATCGTTGCAGTGCATCTAACATACATTGTCATTCTGATGGGAGTGATCATATAGATGCAAAATTTCATAGCACTACTGCCCCAAAGTCCATGATTTCAAATCCAAATGAAAACTCCTTGAACTCTAATCCAATTTGTGACTTAGACTCAACAAATTCAGGGCAAATCCATATAATATCAGACAGGGAGAACCAAATAGAGAGAAAAGATACAAACAAAAAATCAAGCATTACATGTGTGAAAGATGTGTCATGTTGTGCTCCTGAAAAGACAAATGTAACCTTAAATTCTGTTCAAGATGACAGAAAATCTATAATTAATGTAGAAGAAACGACAATTCCTAGTCAGTTGCCTGATGATTGTGCTATGAATGAAGACAGACTTGGTAGGGTAGACTCAGATATTTCCTCCAAATGTTTTTTGGGACACCTACCAGGGAAAAATTCTCCTAAAAATATGGAAACATCAGAATCTCCAGAAAGCCATGAAACTCCATATGTGGGTCCCTGGAATTTGAATACCAGTGTTCTGCTTCAGAGAGAGAGTCCTGAATCTGACACTGGCAGTGCTACCACGTCGTCTGATGACATAAAGCCCAGATCTGAAGACTATGATGCTGGGGGGTCTCAGGATGATGATGGGTCAAATGAGAGAGGCATTTCCAAATGTGGCACTATGCTGTGCCATGATTTTCTTGGAAGAAGTAGCAGTGATACTAGTACTCCTGAAGAATTAAAAATTTATGATAGTAACTTAAGAATTGAAGTAAAAATGAAAAAACAAAGTAGTAGTGATGTTTTCCAAGTTAATTCGACAAGCGATGATGAGGTTCCTAGAAAAAGGTCAGAAATTTGGTCTCGATCTGCAATAGCCCATCCTAGAGAAAAGGAAAATATTCCACGAGGCAGTGTTCAATTTGCTCAGGAAATAGATCAGATTTCTTCTTCGGCAGATGAAACAGAAGATGAGAGGTCTGAAGCTGAAAATGTTGCAGAAAATTTCTTGCTATCTAAACCAGCTCCTCAGCAGTTTCAGGGAATCATTAATTTAGCTTTTGAAGATGCAACTGAAAATGAAAGTCGTGAGTTTTCTGCAACTAAAAAGTTTAAAAGGTCAGTTTTACTTTCAGTAGATGAATGTGAAGAACTGGGATCTGATGAAGGAGAAGTCCATACCCCCTTTCAGCCTTCTAAAGATTCTTTTTCACCTTCTGATGTTTTTGATGGCATTTCTCAGGAACATCATGGAAGGACCTGCTATTCCAGATTCTCGCAAGAAAGTGAAGATAGTGTTTTAGAATGTAAGCAACAAGAAAAAGGTAATAGCGTATATAAAAATGAAAGCACTCTCTTGAATCTTAGTACCACTCATTCTTTAAGAAAAGATAAACAGAGTATTTCAGCCACAGGAAAAAAGAACACAAGAGATGTCCTGTCCAACAGAGGTAGACACCTTCTTCTAGAAGATAAAAAATTAAACAGTGGAAGCAGTGTGGATAATGACTTACAGCAAGGCAGCAAACTCTCGGATGGTGAGATAAAATCTCAAGAAAGACCATGTCATTTGGAGCTTCATCAAAGAGAACCCAATTCTGACATACCAAAGAACAGCTCTACGAAATCTCTTGACTCCTTTTGGAGTCACGTTCTGCCTCAGGAAGGTCAAGTGAAAGAGAGCCATTCTACAGCTACTGAAAAAGCTAAAATTGCTTTATCTGCAGGTAATGTACAGAAATAGAAACTCTAAATGCATAAGGAATGAGTTTATAGAAGTTTAAAGTTATATGTAGCCCTGAATGTAATAGTTTAGTTAGATAGAATAATTACTTATGCAACAGATTCAAATTTTAAATGAAAACTGAAATTTCTTAATAATAGGAAAATTATCTAGGTACTCATTCTTTATTGTTCACTTAAAATCCTAGTAAAGAATTAATATCTAGTAAAAATTTTGGTTCTTCATTAGATAGAGTTAGCCTACTAAGAGATTTTACATGAAAGAATAAAGAAAAAAACTTAGTTTATTGCTATTTAGTTATTTATGTCTAACATAAGAATTCTTGACTATTAGAAATTTTATTATATACTGGATATGATTTATGGACTTGCTAGTATATATCTACGAGGGTTGTGCAATAATTATAGGAATATGTAACAAAAAAAAGCACTGAACTATTTTAACATCTAGATTGATTATTAGAATTTGTATATATTTTACAGGGATTAAGACTTTCAAGATCACTATATAATTCTATTATAAAATTTTCAAATAGATAAATTTCCTAAAAGAGATTATATTTAGATGCAAGGATAATATATGAAAAAAGCCTATGCTTATTTCATATGCTTAGATGGTTTCCTGTCTGTTTGGTGTTTTTGTCTTCTTTATTATAGTAATTCAAACTAATGACCCATATCTAAAATATGCAATAGTGGCTAATTGAGTAGCTATTGTGTATCATAACTAAGAAAAATACTAATCAATATTTCCTCAGTCAGGAGAAGCAGAAGAATAAGGAGATCTTTAGAAGTTGTGCTTTTTTTGTCTGTCTCTGCTTGCACCCTCCTTTGCATGTGCAATATGGAAATAAGTCTTGAGATAAAATGTATTTATTCCTCCTTGTGGAACTGACTGACCTTAAAAGTCACCGTAAAATAACAGTGTCTTTTTTTTTCCTCTCTTTAAGTTTTTATTGTAGTGAATTAGATACATGTGTATATCTATGTTTATGTTTAAATAATTTATGTTGTTTTCTGTATCACAAATTTTCAAATTAAAGTATGGAGAACTATTATTAGTTACCTATGTGGATTTTGCTGCTACACCTTACCTTTGAATTTTTTAATACAGAACGAAAAATGGCTCAGAAACCTTGTCAATTTTGTACAAATGTTATTTTTCCCATTCTGCTTTTTTTTTAAACTATCCCTGTTATATTGTGTTAATATTGTCCTACAAAACTCTGAGGGGTACCAACAAGTGCAGTTTTTACATTGTGTAGTATTATGAATTATTTCAGGAGACATAAGTGATTGTGACACACTGGCACAAACCTGCATTTATGACCATCGGCCTTCAAAAACCCTCTCTCCAATATATGAGATGGATGTAATAGAAGCATTTGAGCAGAAAGTGGAATCAGAAACACACGTTACAGAGATGGATTGTGAAGATGACCAACACTTTGCTAAACAAGATTGGACACTATTAAAGCAGCTGCTCTCAGAACAGGATGCAAACTTAGACATTATAAACTCTGTTCCTGAAGACTTAAATTTAGCACAGTATCTCATCAATCAGACACTACTTTTAGCACGGGACAGCTCAAAACCTCAGGGTATAGCACACATTGACACTTTGAACAGATGGAGCGAACTGACATCTCCACTCGAAGACTCCTCTGCGAGCATTACGATGGCGAGTTTTTCCTCTGAAGATTGTTCACCTCAAGGGGAATGGACAATTCTGGAACTGGAAACTCAGCATTAAGAGTGTTAACGCTTTGGGAAATTTTAAACTATGCCACCTCTTTATTTTTTTGACGCTTTATTACTATCTAAATGATAATTGTATTAGCCAGAAGAAATAGACTGTCCCTAATATTGAGAGAGTCTTTCCAATTTAATGAAGTAATAAACATAGTTTATTTATTAACATGATATCACATGTAGAAAAAAGTTTTTTCTAAAATTTTTGAGCATGTTTTTTATGATTATTAGAGAAATTAGAAGACTTAGAAGGAAACCTTTGTTTCAGTTTTCCTTTCCTGTTTGTTCAATTGTTTATTATTCAAGAATTTAAAATGTGAATGCACAAGTAGATCAGTTCCTTTACTTTTTGCTCTGCAAATGGTAACATAGTAATTTAACAATAAAAGACTTACTGTGCTTGTGTCCATTTGTGTAGAGTTAATCTATGAATAACATAAAAGTTAGGTTCAGGGCAGCACCTGTGGCTCAAGGAGTAGGGCGCTGGCACCATATACCAGAAGTGGCGGGTTCAAACTGGGCCCCGGCCAAAAACTGAAAAAATAAATAAATAAAAGTTAGGTTCAGGCAGTTGAGGCTGATGCTTTGGGAGAAAACCCTTCACTTTCCCAACAGTTCAGGTCCAGGAATATTCTAATGCAGGTGCATCTCAAATTTCAACCACATCATTACTAAAACAGGGAAAAATTGAATTTCCTATATCTGTCTTTTCTGTATTTATTCAGAGAGTGACATCTGCCCTTGTTCAAAAGCCATAGGAAAACTGTGTTACCTATGTAGAGAGTTAGTTAATCACTCTCCATTTTCCATTTCATGTTGGGGATATTTTGGAACTGCACCTGCAATAAGCCAGCACTTAAATAAATACTAACTTGAAAATGGGTAGATGAGGCAATTGATTTAACTGAGCTTAAATGTGTGTATGTGTCTGTGTGCACATGTGTGTGTTTGCTTTGCCAGTGTGTCAATATATTCCCTTATTTTCTTGACCAGATTGTCTTTCAGTCTGTAATTCTGGTAGAAAAACAAAGATAAAAAGGGTTTCTGTTGTGAAAAACACAACATGTGGAGCAACTCAACTGCTCTTCATGTGGAATCAACATCAAGAGATTTTTGGAAGCATAATTTTTTGGCACCCGGGCAGCTGGTGATGGTTGGTCCCGGCTCCCATGAAACAAACAAACGAACACAAAAAAAACCCTTTCCTACAAAATACTAGGGAGTGATTACTTGGATACCTTTGATGTTGGTGGATATTATCCTTAAGATAATGGGATTTCATAAGTTAACCTCTCTCAAAGCTTTGTAGCTACCTCATAGCTTCTCTAAAATGTCAGAAGTAAGGAAATCTTTTAGTTTATAATTCTTTTTCAAAATTAGCAAAGTTTTCAACAAATGCTTAACAAAAGAATCTGTAACTATATGGATCATCAGCAATCATATTAATACACAATAATTTATTGTTACATAATAGCATAAGTATTATATGTTAGCCTTAGCTACTAAGCTATTATGCTATAAATTTACAATGCTTTTTTTAAGTAGAAGCTCTGTATGGGGGGACACTCATTTATTCAAGAAACAGTGAATCATTCATTCAAACTCAAGAAATGGGCATTGGTTTTAAGTACCAGAATGTAAAGAAAATAAGATTTGATCCTTGCCCTAAAAAAAAAAAAAAAAAAAAAAACAACAACTCAGATTGTAGTAAGAAAAGGTAAGATATTCTGAGCACAATGTAAAGGTATAGGGCACTCCTCCTGGGTGAGGGACACAACTACAACAGGGACCTTACCTAACAATGCAAACATTGTAACCTAATTGTTTGTACCCTTATAAGTAACATGAAATTTAAAAAAACGTATTTTAAAGCTGGATGGGAGTTTAGAGATTATTTAGTCTAAATCGCTTCAAATTTCAAAGGAGGGTTCTGAATCCCTGAGGAATTAAAAGACTGCCCAAAATCCCCAACTAATTTATAGGCTACAATCCACTATTTCTTAATTCTAGTTTAGTATTTCTACCACACAACACACTTCGTTTGATTTTTCTCACAAAACCTGAGAACAAATACTATAATTTCCAGATAGTTTGTAGTATAAAGAAGCATTATATTATAGAGTCAAAAACAACACAAATTCTCAAGACATTGTATTTTCTTTTCCAAATGTGAAATTGTTTGGTGTTATTTTAAAAACTTTCAGAAAATTAACAAATTTATAATGGAAACTTCATTTCTTTCCCAGTTCTAAGGTCTTGAAAACTTTATTCTTAAACTGCTAAGCAAACTGCTAAGCATTAAAATCTACTCAATTTCATTTCACATCTGCAAATAGATAATTCAGAAGGCATTTTGCTTAAGTAGCAACTGCTTAGGGAATTTCAAGATACATTGTTTTCATATCATGCTCTTTTGTGAACCACTCATTTATCAGTCTGTTTGCAGTGGGACTTTTTGGATGAGTACTTCATCATTCAACAAACATAGATTCAAAACTAACCCCTAACACTTAGCATTTACATGTTAGACACTGTGCTAATATGCCTGATTAAATATGCATAACACATTTAATTCTTACAACAGTCCTGTGAGATGTCTTCTTATCATCTTTATTTTTCGCATGAGGAAACTGATGTAGAATCCTTACCTGAAATGAACTGCCATGCTGGAGGAAACTGACGGATAAACTAACACACTACATTATTATTTGGTAAGACAACAGTTGTATGTGGTCAGAAGGAGAAGCTACAAACAGCTTGTCAGGAAGAGAAGATTAGACAAAGCTTCTTAGGACAAATAATATTCTGTGATTGCTTCAGAATTTCGAGAGAGAAGGTGCTTAGTGGCTGCAATCTAGTTGGAAGTGTACGCCAGGTGACTTGTCTTTAGGATGCACTTGCATAGAAAGTACTTAGTTTTTACTTAGATCATATGTTAGAGATAAAAATACAAACATTTTTAAAAGATGCTTTTATACATAGTTTACATGAGATTGCAAAACTGCAATCATCCATATGAAATATATATTTTTTAAATTTTGTTTTGGGCTGCTTGGGGAGGACTGATGAAATTTATGGAGAGGGTGTAAAGCCCCCTTTCACCATTTTTTGGAGCAATCAGGTAACATCTGATGCTGACTTTCAAGAATGACTAGGAATTTGCTTGGTGATAGGGCAAATACATCAAAGAATGGAGACCAGGATGGGTACTGAGAGGAAGAGTGGTAGGAGAACCCAGAGCTGAGCTGATGCTGGATTCTAAAGTTATTAAACATTACTTTAAAGGGTTTTGTCTAAGCTTTGGGTTAAGCAGGCATTATGTCTCCTTTCATTGTCCATGTACTCTCAGAGGACAATCTATTTCAAATCTATTGGGCAATAATCATCTCCAACTCACAATGGGTAATGATCAAAGTTGTTTTTTTAAATAGTTAGGCAACATAACCAGGTATGTTTTAGAAAGACAATTGTCAGCAGTGATGAACATGGTGTGGTTTAGAGAGGTACCCAAACTTGTTAGTAGGTAATTACCGTAGTTTTGTCAACCTTAGAAACAGGGAATGGGGAAGGATTTGGTAATAAGAGACATTAGGTAGGCTGAGATTACAGAACATGGTGAAGATTAGATGGTGGGAGAAGATGGAAAGGAATTTTTAAATTTTTATCAAAAATAACATTTATCCCACACACTGAGGGCCTGATATGTTCCCAGAACTTTGCTAGTGCTGGGAATTAAAAGATAAATGGCACAGGGCGGCGCCTGTGGCTTAAAGGTGTAGGGTGCCGGCCCCATATGCTGGAGGTGGTGGGTTCAAACCCAGCCCCAGCCAAAAACTGCCAAAAAAAAAAAAAAAAAAAAGGTGAATGGCATAATATCTGGCCTTGAGATATCTTCCTAACTTGGCATCATCACAGCACACTGCAACTTCAAACTCTGGGTAGAAGCAATCCCACAAGCCATCTCCCTGCCTCAGCCTCCCAAATAGCTGGAATTATAGACCTGCACTAGCTAATTTTTTCTACATTTAGTAGAGATGGGATCTCGCTCTTGCTCAGACTGGTCTCTAACTCTACAGTTAAAGTGATCTTCCTGCCTCAGCCTCCCAAAGTGCTAGTATTACATATGTAAGCCTATTCTCAGACCTAATACAGTGGTTTCTTAATTACTTCCAAACTTAGCCAATGTTAGCATAAGAAATTTAATTCTAATTTGAGAATTTTAATTCTACTCTGATTCTCTATTTTTATAACATCCCATTAAATTAAACATTGAATGTCTACATCAGGAAAATGTTAGGAAAAAAAATCTTTCTATACGTAGGCATTAATATTTTTCCCTGTAAGGGCTTTCATACAGTTTACCAGGGTTTACCTTTTTGGTTTTGATTTCATGCACAATTTTAGCTGGTCAAGAAAGCTTAATTTTTTAAAAATTGCAATCAAAATATTCCTGTGTTTAAC
Organism: Perodicticus potto; assembly: GCA_963574655.1. Classification (NCBI taxonomy): domain Eukaryota; kingdom Metazoa; phylum Chordata; class Mammalia; order Primates; family Lorisidae; genus Perodicticus; species Perodicticus potto. Next base: position 9,251 of record CAUYRH010155200.1, read on the forward strand.
AATTGCATGCTTAGGAAAGAAAACGCCTAACACGCTTACAAAATCGTCCTTTTAATTGGACCCATGCCACTATCAAAAATATGCACAATTTACTTTGTTAAATTAAATAAGCAGGAGGCCATTTGCCTTTGGCTGTCTCCATACTTTGAGTGCCTCCATAAGGAACTGCAACCTGTCTTAGTACATAACAAAACCTAACTAAGGAGGATAATGAACAGCTGGGTCTCAGCTACCAACTGATCAGGCCATGTCCAAATAAGGCAAACTGTAACCCATCAAGCTATTTCTGTACAGTTTTACCTCAGTATGGAGGGAAGGGGTTGATTTCAGGAGTCCCAAGAATAACAAAATCCTTAATACTCAAATTCCTTGTATAAAATGGTGCAGTATTTGCACATAATCTGCACACATCCTCCTCTATATTTTAAATCATATCCCTAGCTTACTTGCAATACCTAATACAAAGTAAATGCTATATAAATAGCTGCTATATTTTTTATTTGTATTACTTTCATTGGGGTTTTTTATAAGTTTTTTTTTGTTTGTTTGTTTGTTTAGACAGAGCCTCAAGCTATCACCCTGGGTAGAATGCTGTGGCATCACAGCTCACAGCAACCTCCAACTCCTGGGCTTAAGCGATTCTCTTGCCTCAGCTTCCCAAGTAGCTTGGACTACAGGTACCTGCCGCGACACCCGTCTATTTTTAGGGGGTTGTAATTGTCATTGTTGTTTGGCAGGCCCAGGCTGGATTCGAACCCACCAGCTCCAGTATATGTGGCTGGTGCCTACAGGTGCCGAGCCATATAAGTGTTTTTTTTTTTGTTTGTTTGTTTTTTTAACACTTTTTATCCATGGTTGGTTAAATCTGTGGATGTAGAACCCACAGATTCAGACGGCCAACAGAAAGCTTTACTTTCCATTTCTGTCTATAAACAGGCACTGCCCAAGTTGCAGAGTTGTGCTCTCTAAACCCTTTCTGGCTCTGAGTACTGACCAATTCATGAATCATTCTTTACTCAAATAATCTCTGCTAAATTTAAATTGTCCAAAGGTTTTTTTGTTTTGTCTTTTTTGTTTGTTTGCTTAACGTGTAGGAGAGTAAATAAAATATCTTCCTACAGTTTTCTGATGTAGAGTAAATTATAGAGAACAACACTTAAATTCCAGAAGTTAGACAATAGCATCAAATTGAATCAAAAGAAAACAGAAGAAAGGAATTATTACAGACAATAGTGGGACTTAATTAGAAATCAAAACAAAGGTAGAACTAATAAATCTAAAAGCTGATTCTTAAAAACAAAATAATCCACACACTAGCTTAATGGAGAGAAAAGCATTAAGCATACAACATTAGTTAATAACAGAAATTGACAAAATAAGGGAGGAGTTAGCACAACTACATGCATATACAGTTGAAAGCTGGATGAAATGGTGACTTCTAGAGAGATATAAAACCAAAATGGACTCAAAAGATTATACAGATTATTAATGGTGAATGAAACTAACAAAGTGTTCAAGAACTACCCCTCAACAAAGATATAAATGATGTCACTAGTTAAGTTATTTTAGAGTATGGTAGAAGAAGAAAATCTGGCAGACACAATTTAAGAAACTAACATGATCATCAAAATCTGACTAAAGATAACATAACAGAGAAATTCACAGAATATTATTTATGATAATATAAAGTTCCTAAAAGATCTAGCAGTATATTAAAATAATAACATATGGCAATTTATGTGAGGAATGTAAGGTGATTTAATGGGAAAACAATTCACAAAGTTACCCATATTAATAGGTCAAGTAAGAAAAATGATAAGAAAAATGATACCCTAAACTTGAAAAAGGGAAATCAAAAGAATACTAAAAACATGAATAGCATTTTAATATCATCTTGCATTAAAAGAAAGCATGTTAAAAAAAGAAATCATAGGCAGTGCCCATAGCTCAGTGCGTAGGGCACTGGCCACATACACAGAGGCTGGTGGACTTAAACCTGGCCCCGGGCCAGCTAAAATAACAATGACAACTGCAACAAAAAAACAGCCAAGCGTTGTGGTGGGCGCCTGTAGTTCCAACTACTTGGGAGCTTGAGGCAAGAGAATCGCTTAAGCCCAAGAGTTTAAGGTTGCTGTGAGCTGTAACGCCACGACACTCTACCGAAGGCAACATAGTGAGACTGTCCCCCCCTCAAAAAATCATAAAAGATTGAAATTTGGTTATATAAAATTCAGAGCTAAGATATGCAAAAAAAAAAAAAAAAAAAAGAATGAAAAGCAAAAAATAAATTGGAAAATGGGGCAGTGCCTGTGGCTCAGTGAGTAGGGCGCCAGCCCCATATACGGTGGGTGGCAGGTTCAAACCTGGTCCCAGCTGAACTGCAACAACAAAGAAAATAGCCGGTAGTTGTGGCGGGCGCCTGTAGTCCCAGTTACTCGGGAGGCTGAGACAAGAGAATTGCCTAAGCCCAGGAGCTGGAGATTGCTGTGAACTGTGAAGCCATAGCACTCTACCAAGGGTGAAAAAGTGAGACTCTGTCTCTAAGAATAATAAAAATAAATAAATAAATTGGAAAATTTCTGCTTTTTAACACAAATTAAAATGCATGCAAGCCAGTAAATAATAAAAAGATATTTAACCACTCACGATTAAAGAAGCATTAGAAAACAAATCAAGGCCGGAGACGGTAGCTCATAACTGTAATCCTGGCACTTTGGGAGGCTGAGGTGGGTGGATTGCTTGAGCTCAAGAGTTCAAGACCAGCCTGAGCAAGAGCAAGACCCTGTCGCTACTAAAAGTAGAAAAACTAGCTGGGCATTGGGGCCGGCACCTGTAGTCACAGCTACTCAGGAGGCTGAGGCAAGAGGATTGCACAAACCCAGGAGTCTGAGGTTACTGTGAGCTACGATGATGCCACAGCACTTTACCCAGGGTGACAGAGTGAGACTCTGTCTCAAAAATAAATAAATAAATAAATAAATAAATAAATAAATAAATAAAATAGAAAAAACATTTCCAAGTGTTATACTATACAAGTTTAAATTTTTAGCCGAGTCAGGTAACTAGTTTGGAATTCAGTTTCACTTATAATTTTCAAAATCAAGCTAAAATTCCACGCAAATTACATTAAAACTCAATCCAAGACCTGTGTGTGGGATGATTGTGCTTTTCATAGTCAATGAGATAGGAAAATCTAAAAATTACTAAGGAGAAATGGAAACACTTTGTGCTGTCATATGTGGCACAAATGCCTGAGTCAATTTAAATTAAGTCACAGATTTATTTGTAGCAGATCAACATCACGTAGCTATTACTGCCATCAGAAATGTCATACCCTTATCTGTTGCTTTTTAATTTTTTCCCTAGAAAAAGGAAGAAATCATAAGATCACTGTTTAGTTCATTCTCCCATACATTTTTTCTTAAAAAACTACTGATCAGGCTCGGCGCCTGTGGCTCAATAGGCTAAGGCGCTAGCCATGTACACCTGAGCTGGCAGGTCGAATCCAGCCCAGGCCCGCCAAACAACAATGACGGCTGCAACCAAAAAATGGCCGGGCGTTGAAGAGGGCGCCTGTAGTCCCAGCTACTTGGGAGGTGGAGGCAAGAGACTCGCTTGAGCCCAGGAATTGGAGGTTGCTGTGAGCTGTGATGCCATGGCACTCTATCCAGGGTGACAGCTTGAGGCTCTGTCTCAAAAAAAAAAAAAGAGTAAGTCAATATCTTTCT
>CAUYRH010155201.1:0-22130 GCA_963574655.1 Perodicticus potto
AGACAGAGCCTCAAGCTGTCACCCTGGATAGAGTGCTGTGGCATGACAGCTCACAGCAACCTCCAATTCCTGGGCTCAAGCGAGTCTCCTGCCTCTGCCTCCCAAGTAGCTGGGACTATAGGCGCCCGCCACAGTGCCCGGCCATTTTTTTTTTTTTGGTTGCAGCCGTCATTGTTGTTTGGCGGGCCCGGGCTGGATTCGAACCCTCCAGCTCAGGTGTACGTGGCTGGCGCCTTAGCCCGTTGAGCCACAGGCACCAAGCCTAAAAATTTCTTAATACAAATGGCCAAATTGCTTTGTGAAAGCAATTTGCGAGTAAGTAATTTTGCGAGTATTTTTCTCCAGCTTATATCTTAAACACCCTGCAAGTGCTTAGTGCCGGCCTCTTGATATATTCTTGGGAAAGCCTTGTCACAGCATCTCAGTGCCTGTGGCCCTGGGAAAGGCAGGCATCCTGCTGGGATTTAAAACTGTCCTCTCTGTGCTCACCTCACCCAGCATCCCTGCTGGGCTGTTCTGGGTTCTTATTTCTCTCTGAAAGCAACTTTATGGCCTCTGTCCAAACTGTGTTTCTTGTGGCAGGGGTCAGGGATGTGCTCACTCTTGAGAGTGATTACTTTGGCCGACAGAAAGCCGCCCCTCAGCCTGGTCTCTGGCCCTGAAGGGCCCTTTTCCCTCACTCACTGGGTGAAGAGTTTAAGTCTCAGATGCAAGTTTTGTTCAGGGCTACTCTGTCTAAACTACCATATCATTGTGGTTAAAAACCAGAGCCCAACTGCTGTGAACTCATGGGTGAGTGGATATTAGCCCTCCACAAACTCAGCACTTGTATAATCCCAGGCTCTTTCCAGTAATTCTCTGGGGATCACCTCCCAGTCTGTCCACTGTCCTGGATCCACACAGAGGCTGCAGGAAGGCCTGTCAGAGCTTCCTCTGTTGCTCATCTGTTACTGCTTTCCCGCAACCTGCTCGGCCTAGATCCTTCCTCTTGGTGTTTGAGCAGGCACAGAAGAGCATGCAGAGGGTGTTTTGGCAAACGTTGCCACTGGCTACAGACCTGCCCCTCAGTCTGTGGTGATGAGAGCCTGGGGGTGACTGTGTACATGGTGGGGTGGGAGGTGGCTTTGTGATGGGCCAGAGTGTGTGTATGGGAGCCACAGTGTCCCTCCCGTCACAGAATTCAGATTCATTGAGAGTCTTGCCTTCAGGTGGATGTTTTCAATCTCGTTACCACTGTGTCCTTTGGTAGAGGATAGGCCCGATATGACCATCCCTGAACTATCATGGTCTGGGATGTGTGTCTCCTGCTATACACACATGGGCCTGGCATCTAGGGTAGGTGGGGGTGGGGTCGGGACAGATCCAGAGACTGTTAGGATAAAGGGGGACATGGCTTTCTGTCCCCATTACAATCAGGGGACAGAATCATTCTTGCCTTCCTTAACCACAGTTAGGATTTTCCTACAGATTGGATCAGACCTCCTCCTAAAATCCCCCGGAAAGGCTGCTTGCAAGTGTGATGCACAGGCCTTGAGAGCAGGCAAGGAATGAAAGGGGAAGTGGAGCCTCTGCCTTTAGCCCTTGGGGGGGGCTTTCTCTTTTTAACTAGGGGCTCTCACTGGAATCAAACAACAGCTTCCTAACTGGTCCCCCACCTTCACTTGGATGGGGCATAAATCCCTCCTTGACATGCAAAATGTAGTTTAAGTCTCCCTGTGGCCTAGATAAAAGAGAAGCCTAAGTATTTTAGCAAGCACCTAACACCCTACCCCTTCTACCTCTTGCGTTCCCCATTCTGAAATGCTCTCTTCCCCCACAGCCTTTACAGGTGTGCTCCCTGTGCCTGCCTTTCTCTGCTCCTGCAACTGTCCTCTCTTGCCACCCACCTCTGGGTCTGGTCTGATTCTGCCTGCTTTTCTTTGGTCCCTCTCCTGTAATGGCCTTTGCCCAGTCATTTGGGGGTTTATATATATATGGGAAAAGGACAGAAAAAAGAGAGGCCAAAACAAAAACATATATATATATATATATACACATACATACATACACACACACACACACACACACAGCCGGTTGCCCTAGAAGGAAGTGATAACTGTAATTCTTATTTACCAACATAAGATGGAGTCCACACTTGAAAAACTGGGTCTTGGGTCGGCGCCTGTGGCTCAACGGGCTAAGGCGCCAGCCACGTGCACCTGAGCTGGCGGGTTCGAATCCAGCCCGGGCCCGCCAAACAACAATGACGGCTGCAACCTAAAAATGGCCAGGTGTTGTGGCGGGCGCCTGTAGTCCCAGTTACTTGGGATACAGAGGCAAGAGACTCGCTTGAGCCCAGGAATTGGAGGTTGCTGTGAGCTGTGATGCCATGGCACTCTCTCCAGGGTGACAGCTTGAGGCTCTGTCTCAAAAAAAAAAGAAGAACTGGGTCTTTTGGCTCAGCATCTGTAGCTCAAGTGGCTAAGGCACCAACCACATACACCAGAGCTGGTGGATTCGAATCCAGCCTGGGCCTGCCAAACAACAATGCTGGCTGCAACAACAACAACAACAACAACAAAATAGCCAGGCTTTGTGGCAGGTGCCTATAGTCCCAGCTAATTGGGAGGCGGAGGCAGGAGAATCACTTGAGCCCAGGAGTTGGAGGTTGCTGTGAGCTGTGAGGGCGACAGCTTGAGGCTCTGTCTCAAAAAAAAAAAAAAAAAAAGAAAGAAAGAAAAGGAAAGAAAAATTGGGTGTTTCAAAGGGACACGCGTGCCCAGCATGCTGGCTCCTTCCACCAAGTGTGATTGCCCACACCTTTCCCAGGTCTCTGAAGGTTTCTTTGCTTTCTTCTGCTGCTGGAGACTCTAAATGCATAAGCCACAGGCTAATTCACTTGAACCTTGTTAGAAAGTACCCCTTCCGTCAGAGAAGCAGGGTTAGGAAGGACACAGGGAATGGCAGAGTCTCCAGGTTGGATCCATGAGAGATGTTTTGAAAGGTCCAAGTGTTCAAGATGGATGGGAAAGCCTATCCCTCTAATAATTATAGTAGCTGACACTTTTGCCAGACAGTGAGCTTAGGTCTTTTCATGTATTGTCTCGTTTTAGTACCTCTCATTTCTTATCTACATGACACAGAAGTGGAAACTGAGGCCTGGAGGTATGATTTGCCCAAACTCATATGGTTAATAAGTAAAGACGCTGCGTTCTTGGGATAAAAATGCATGTGTCTGTCACAGTGGTGTATTTTGTCCTGATAAATGTTTACTAGAGCAAATGAAGTATCAGATGCACTGGATGAATGTGCTTAGCTAGGAGGGGCAGGAAGTTGGGCTGGGTGTCTTATCACCTCCTGTTAGCGGCGGGGATTAGTAGGCTTGCCAGGGCCTGTCTTTCTTATTGAGAAAAGTGAGTGCCAGGTGTTACAGCAGTTCACTGAAGGAAGCCTAGAAAAGGCTTCTGTAATTCCAGGGGAGGAAGAGGAAGACACACTTTCCTCACCCACCGTTCTGCTCAGCTGGTGTTCCACCTGCCACTTTATGTCAAAGTTCATTTTTCAGTCTGTTCATTCATTCATACATTTTTTTCACCCAACCAGCAACTATTTACTGAGCTCTTATTATATGATAGGCGATGTTTAAGGAACTGAGTGAATAAAAAGCAAAATGTCTCTATCCTTTTTTTTTTGAAGTTGCCTTTGGTAGAGTTCCGTGGTATCACAGCTCACAGCAACCTCAAACTCTCTGGGTTCAAGTGACCCTCTTCTCAGTCCCAGGTAGCTGGGACTATAGAGGCCTGCCACAATGGCCAGCTATTTTTAAGGACAGGGTCTCGCTTTTGCTTAGTCTGATCTCGAATTCCTCAGCTCAAGCAATCCACCCACCTCAGCCTCCCAGAGTGCTAGGATTACAGGTATGAGCCACCGCACCCAGCCAAATGTCTCTGTCTTCCTTGAGCTTGTATTCTAGTGGGGGGGGGGGATTGAAAGTACACTAGTAAGGTGGCGCCTGTGGCTCAAAGGAGTAGTGGTGAGTTCAAACCCAGCCCTGGCCAAAAACTGCAAAAAAAAAAGAAAGTACACAATTAAATAAAATATATATGGCCTTTGTACCAGCAGACTTGGTGCTTGGGAACCCAGGGGTTGCCTTCCCAAAACAGGTGGCCCTCTTCGTCATTGCACACACTGTTTCTATCGTAGTGTGTATCACACTGTTTCCTGCCCTACACAGTGAGCTCCGTGAGCGTGGAGATTGACTTGGGTTCACATTATTTCTCTGGTGCTTGGTTTAGTGCCTGACATACATGGAAGGCACATAATAGGGTAATCAAACCATAGCCAACTATATAAAGAGAACAGAAGTGAGAAGTTCCACAGGTACCCGATTAATTTCACCTGTTTCCTGGTTATCTTTCCTGAAATTAGTTTATTTATAGTGTGTGTATATATATGTAAATGACATGTTTAAATGCCTTTTTCACCTTTCCTTTAGAGCTTCCTTAATTTTTTTTTTTTTTTTTTGAGACAGAACCTCAAGCTGTCACCCTGGATAGAGTGCTGTGGCATCGCAGCTCACAGCAACCTCTAATTCCTGGGCTCAAGCGAGTCTCCTTCCTCTGCCTCCCAAGTAGCTGGGACCACAGGCGCCCACCACAACGCCCGGCTATTTTTTTTGGTTGCAGCCGTCATTGTTGTTTGGCGGGTCTGGCCTGGATTCGAACCCCCCAACTCAGGTGTACGTGGCTGGCGCCTTAGCCCGTTGAGCCACAGGCGCCGAACTTCCTTAATTTTTGTTAACAGCTCTATTCCCTTATAAGGGTGTACTATGACATTTAAAACCTGGTCCTTTGATGTTGCTGGCAATCTTTTGCTATGATAAACACTCCAGTGAACAATAGAGATCATAGTCATTCATGCACGTGCAAGTCCTTCTGCAGGATAAAGCTCTAAAAGTGGGATTACTGACTTAGAGGGTTTGGCACTCAGTCTTGATTTGTAAAGTGGGGGCAGCAAAATGAGGTCCCAGAGTTGACTCATGACTACACATAGTGGACAAGTTCCAGTCTCTGATGATGGTTCTGCCCAAAGGCCTTAAGGAGTCTGATACTACCTATTTTGTTTTTGCTCCAGGCTGGAGACTCTAAGTTCAATCGTGCTAAGCTCCTCAACGTTGGCTTTCAAGAAGCCTTAAAGGACTATGACTACAACTGTTTTGTGTTCAGTGATGTGGACCTCATTCCAATGGATGACCATAATGCCTACAGGTGTTTTTCACAGCCACGGCACATATCTGTTGCAATGGATAAGTTTGGATTTAGGTAAGAGATGTTCAACCAGAGTCTGTAGTAACCATGTTTCACTCATATGTTACCTAGGCAATGCAGTTCCTTCAGCTCCGGAATACCTCTTTAGGCCCTGGAAGAGAATGCCTCCTCTGAGAAATAGGTGCTCTTTAAGCCCAAAGTCAGTTACATTATTTTTTTGAGAAGGAAAGATGAGTTCAGAAATGCCAGTAGTCTCTGCACATACAGACAAGAACAGTTTTGAATGTTTTGGATGGCTCCCATCTTTAGGCTCTAAGCACATACTGTACTTTATTGCTTTATTCTTCCTCTTACCCCACATAGTTTGGGAAGCACTGAATTCTTGAGCTTGAATATATCATCAGATGTTACTTGGCACTTTAAGAAGGAACATGATTCTGTTTTCCAGTAAAACATAGACTTCTGCTTAAATACAGAGCCCCAAATTTTCCTCATGGTGAAGGGGCCAGCCAGATGTCCACTAAACCTGATGTAATAGGTGGGAAATGGCCTTATAGTTTATTGATTCAAACTCTTTTTTTTTTTTTGAGACCTCGGTTGAGTGCCATGTCATCACAGCTCACAGCAACCTCATACTTTTGGGCTCAAGTGATTCTCTTGTCTCAGCTACCCAAGTAGCTGGGACTATAGGTAACCACTATACCGCCAGGCTATTTTTATTTATTTATTTTTTAATTTTTTTCTTTTTTTTTTTTTTTTGAGACAGAGTCTCACTCTATTGCCCTTGGTAGAGTGCCCTGGCCTCACAGCTCTCAGAACGTCTAACTCTTGGGCTTAAACTATTCTCTTGCCTCAGCTTCCCAAGTAGCTGGAACTACAAATGCCCGCTACAATACCCAGCTTTTATTTGTTGCAATAGCCACTGCTGTTTTAGCTGGCTTGGGCTGGGTTCAAACCCACCACCCTTGGTGTATGGGGCCAGTGCACTACCCACTGAGCCACAGGCACTGCCCCAGCTGGGCTATTTTTAGAGATGAGGTCTCGCTCTGGCTCAGGCTGGTCTCAAACCTATGAGCTCAGATAATCTACCCGCCTTGGCCTCCCAGAGTGCTGGGATTATAGGTGTAAGCCTCCATGCCTGGCCGATTCAGACTCTTTATTCTCATCATTTTTCATCATTTCTTCCTTCTCTCCCTTGCTGGGGGCATGGGGCCCATAACATGAGTATAGAAATATCTGATGTCCTTCCCCCAAATCAAAGATTTTCAGGCTATAAACTTGCTGTCTTAAATGAGGAAAAATTTGAATGTAACAAACACTTTTTGACTCTTCAGAAATCACTCTGCCCTTCTATCTTCCCTCCCTTCCTATTTGAGTATGTTTTTCCCTTTGAAATATGCAGGCCCATACCATGACCTCTCTTAATTCCTTCCCTGAAGCATAGTGGTGAACCTGGATGGGGCCCAAGTGATCACCTGATTTTTTATCATAGCACCATGCTTGTTTCACAGCCAGTCAGGTTTGGGGATGGGTAGGTATGTGAGAAAGCAGAGACAGCAAAACTGAATCTTGTGGCTTTGGCATGTACCTTCCCTTGAAATGGCTAAGAATCCATTTCTGTAAAGACACTGATTATCAAAATACCTTATTGGCCTGGCCACTTCTGGTTCAGACCCTCATGTTATAAGTGTGGACAGTAGCATGGGGTGTGCCAGAAAATGGATGACTGGCACTAAAGTGAGGACATTTAGTTACAGTAGATTCGGTAATGTAGGCTTCCAGGGATCTTTGCTTATGGATACCTGCAGTCAGAATTTCTGGATGTATTTGAAAATAATAATTGTATCTCTATTTTCATATGCTCTATATGGTTTGACTGACTTCCCCCTAAAAGTCTGAGTTAGAACATTCTTTAATTTATGTGATGGGTTTTGGTCTCTTTGGATTCCAAGAAGAGCCTGAGTGTGGTTTGAAGTTGCACTGAGGGTCAACACAAATCTGCAGCTCTCAGAGGACCCATAGGAAGGCCTTTGGGGCACATCCAATTCCTGACATTTCTCATCAGTGCTGATCCTGTGTTCCTTGGGTGTTGACAAGTCATAACTGTTGAAATATTGAAATATAAAAATTTTTAGAGGATGAGAGACCAGGTGCCCTACTGCTTGTTTGGAAATACATAATAATATAATAGATTGACCATTATGCATTTTGCTAAGTCAGGATAAAATAGAAATTTCAAAGAAATTTGAATTGTTAGGGTTGGGAATGGGAGCAGGGCTGGGAGTAGGGCCAAGACAGTGGGTTCAGGAACACAAAACCAATCTTAGATTCCGTGACCTCCTGCATAAGGACTTCATTTGCAGGAGCAGGGCACATGGGAAACAGATTCCTTTATTTATTTATTTATTTATTTTTATTTTATTTATTTATTTATTTATTTATTTTGAGACAGAGAGCCTCAAGCTGTCACTCTGGGTAGAGTACTGTGGCATCACAACTCACAGCAACCTCCAATTCCTGGGCTCAAGCGAGTCTCTTGCCTCCGCCTCCCAAGTAGCTGGGACTGTAGGCCCCCGCCACAATGCCCAGCCATTTTTTTGGTTGCAACTGTCATTGTTGTTTGGCGGGCCCGGGCTGGATTCGAACCCGCCAGCTCAGGTGTACGTGGCTGATGCCTTAGCCCATTGAGCCACAGGCGCCAAGCCGGGAAACGGATTCCTGAGCCACTCTGGAAGAGCTGGGCTTTTGCCTGCTCCTGTTCCTGACTGATTTTCTAGATAACTGTATAAATAGCACTGTATCCTTGGAAAAAGGAAGACTGTACTTTTTGATTTCTGTGTCTTTAATGCATTAACTGCCATATAAGGTATAATTAACTCACATTAGTTTCAAGCCCAGGGCTTTGTGAAGCGTATATAACTCACATGTCTCTGCCTTGAGAGCCATGTAATAAAACACCATGGTCTTAAGGGAAAAAAAGCATTTTTTTTCTGGTGTGGCAGTCAGTGTGTGTAGATAACCTGAGCCCTGACAGGGTGGATTGCTTGAGCCCAAGAGTTTGAGACCACCCTGAGCAAGAGTGATACTCTGTCTCTACTAAAAACAAAAAAACTAGCCAGGCATAGTAGCAGGTGCCTATAGTCCCAGCTACTTTGGGAGGTTGGGGCAAGGTGATCTCTTAAGCCCAAGAGTTTGGGGTTGCTGTGAGCTATGATGCCACAGCACTCTGTCCAGGGTACCAGAGTGAGACTCTGTCTCAAAAAAAAAAAAAAAGATAAGCTGTGCCCTAATGCAAAAGCAAGCAAAACCCTCATAAATCTCCCATTAAAAAGTTCAAGAGGGGCGGTGCCTGTGGCTCAAGGAGTAGGGCGCCGGCCCCATATGCCAAGGGAAAAGAAACATTTGGCTCAGCACCTGTGGCTCAAGCAGCTAAGGAGCCAGCCACATACACCTGAGCTTGCGGGTTTGAATCCAGCCCAGGGCTGCCAAACGACAATGACGGCTGCAACCAAAAAAAAAAAAATAGCTGCAGCTCCGCACCTATGTCTCAGGCGGCTAAGGTGCCAGCCACATACACCTGAGCTGGTGGGTTCAAATCCAGCCTGGGCCCGCCAAACAATGACGGCTACAACCAAAAAATAGCTGGGCGCTGTAGCAGGTGCCTATAGTCCCAGCTACCTGGGAGACTGAGGCAGGAGAATCGCTTGAGCCCAGGAGTTGGAGGTTGCTGTGAGCTGTAATGCTACGACACTCTACCCAGAGCGACAGCTTGAGGCTCTGCGTCAAAAAAAAATAGCCGGGCATTGTGGTGGGCACCTGTAGTCCCAGCTACTTGGGAGGTGGAGGCAGGAGAATCGTTTGAGCCCAGGAGTTGGAGGTTGCTGTGAGCTGTGATGCTACGGCACTCTACCAGAGTGACAGCTTGAGGCTCTGTCTCAAAAAAAAAAAAAAAAAGGAAGAAAAAGAAAAAAATGTTCAAGAAGATAAAGAATAACTTTAAAAGTGTGTTGGGCGGCACCTGTGGCTCAAAAGAGTAGGGCACTGGCTCCATATGCCAAAAGTGATGGGTTCAAACCCAGCCCCAGCCAAAAACTGCAAAAAAAAAAGTGTGTATGTTTTCCTCAAGCTTTACTTTGGAAATTTCAATACTTAACTAACCACTGGTCCTTTGTGTGTATGTTTTTTCCCCCTAGCCTGCCTTATGTTCAGTATTTTGGAGGTGTCTCTGCTCTGAGTAAACAACAGTTTCTCAAAATCAATGGATTTACTAATAATTATTGGGACTGGGGAGGAGAAGATGATGACATTTTTAACAGGTAATGGTCACAACTTAGATCTTTCTCCCTAGTCAACTTTCACTTCCAGTTTTGAATCAGTGCTTGGTTATTCTGCAGGGATTGACCCTCAGAAGAGATATATTCCCCATTCAGCCCAAGTGTCCTCCTGTAAGTCCTGAACAGGGTCTTTAGGAAAACAAGCTTCTGATATTTTTGGATCAGCTTTGGAAAATAAAAAATGGGAACTAACTGAAGGGGATTAGTTTACTGACTTGCCATGTGCCATTTTGTACTGAAGGAGTAAATGTGTTGTTTGTAAAACTTCAGCATCTCATTGTGGGCACCTTTCAGTGTCAAACAAGTTTCCCTGCAAAGAATCTAACTTTCTGCACAGAATCTTTATGTTATATTTTTATTTTGGAATACTAGTGGGTTTTTTGAGATAAGGTTTCACTATATTGTCCAGGCTGGTCTTGAACTCCTAAGCTCAGGTGATCCTCCAACCTCAGCTTCCTGGGTAGCTGGAACTCATTTTAACATACACAAAAGGGGATAGAGTAGTATAAAAAAGACCCACCTGGCCCCAACAACCATCATGGCATGGCCATTTGCCCCATCCATATCCCAGGGCTCTTTTGAAGCTGATAAATCTTCATCATGTGTGTTGTTACTACTTGTGGTAAAAACCATCTATCAGTGGCATTTGAAACCACATTCTTCTGCTCAGTCCTCTCTGGAAATGGAGGCTTCAACCCTACCAGCTATTAATAAGAAGCACCTTCTCCCTCTGTGAGCCAGTCTGAACTTGTCACTGAGTTTTATATCAGAATACACCCTGGTGCAGCCTTTCTGAATTGGAATCCATTTATGTGGTTAATTAACAGGAGTCTGTCAGAGCAACACTATTGTCATTCAGGATTACCATTGTGTGAAAACATGACATAGACCCAGTTTTTAATATAGGCCTGGAAGGAAAGTTGAGTATGCAGATTGGTTATCAAGCATGCATGCACTTATTAAGCATCTGCTGCATATTGAGCACTATGCTAGGCAGGCCCAGTGAGGAAGACACTGAAAACCTGGACACGGGGTCCAGACAGAAGCAAATCTGCTTCTACAGAACCACCCCTGGGGCAGACATTCTGGACCTGTATGATAGTGGGGGGCTGATAGGATACCATAGCCCTGAATGGTCAGAATGGCTGGGGAGGGAGGGAGCATGGAGACTGGACATGCTAAGGTGGAAGGACTAGAAGGATGGGTACTGTGTGGAACAATTGTCTAGAAAGGAAAAGACCTAACTTTTGTCTTGACCTACTTACCGTATGCCAGGCACTAGGATCAGTGCTCAGAGGAGGCAAGGCCAGGAACCTTGAAGTCATCCAAGAGCAGCCAGCCCTGGCCTCCTAACCAGCTGTGGTATTCCTGCTGCTGAGGTTTTAATTTTGATCTTTATTCCTTTTCCATGAACCAACACAGAATCCTCCTTGCTGTTCTGGCCTAACCAGAACACATGGAGATAAGGTTTCACTGTATTGTCCAGGCGGGTCAGACCAGAATGGGTCTGTTCTTTTGTTCCACTTAAGGGAACACTGCATGTTATATCCATTTCAAACACTGGCATGGTTGGGATGATCCAAGAAGGCCTTGCTCTCCTTTTCAGCCTTAATACCTGCTACTTCCCACCCCAGACCCTTGTCACCAGTCCCCAGAAGTTCATGTTGCTCTCTGAGCACACCATGCTTGCTGTCACCTCCATGCCCCTGCATGACATCCCAGCCACCCAGAGTGCTCTGGCAGACATCTCTTCATTGTCACAACCTGGCTCTGTCTGGTCGGCCCTGGCAGAGCTGGTTGCTGCTTCCTCTGTGCCCCCAGCCCCATCTTCTTCTCCTCCCCTTTGTGCTGGCACGGAAAGCCTTATGTTCTGGGCAGCTATGTAAGTTCTATGAGAGCAGACACCCCCTGGCATAGGGTAGTCAGTGTCACAAGCTCCAGAACTAGTCATAAAAGGACATGGAAAAGGAGTGTAAGTTTGAACCAGTGTTGTGCTGGGCTGGGATGTGGGCTGAGTGAGAGCCCAAAGCAGGGTGGTGCAGGGGGCAACAGTCTTGCAGCTGGGGGTCTCACTGTGATAGTGACTTTTCCCCTTTTCCTTTGCAGATTAGTTTTTAGAGGCATGTCTATATCTCGGCCAAATGCTGTGGTTGGGAGGTGTCGCATGATCCGCCACTCAAGAGACAAGAAAAACGAACCCAATCCTCAGAGGTGCGTTCTGTGTTTATTCTTATTCCTCCTTTCCCCTTTAGAATGGGGCAGGCAAGCTGCAAAAAGGAGGCTCTAAGGAAGGTTCTGTGCCTCAAGGGAAGTTGGGGGGCAGGGGGTACATTTAATGATTTCTTCTTGAGATTTTTGTTTTAACACAATCCCTTTGTCCCTTTATTTCTTTATAGGTTTGATCGAATTGCACACACAAAAGAGACAATGCTCTCCGATGGTTTGAACTCACTCACCTATGAGTTACTGGATGTACAAAGATACCCAATGTATACCCAAATCACAGTGGACGTCGGGACTCCAAGCTAGCATTTTGGTTTGTGCATGAGAGACCTGAAAATAGCCAGGGACCTTTGCTGTGTGTCTCTGCCAATCTGCTGGGCTAGTCCCTCATTTTTTAACCAATCTGAGTGACCAGTCCCCTTCACTTATCATTCAGATGCCTTTCCAGATGACCAGGACGAGTGGGATATTTTGCCCCCAACTTGGCTCAGCATGTGACTTAGCTCTACAAGGTTTTTGTCATTGTAGAAACTGCCAGCCACTGTGGGGAGTTATGACAGTGTCACCCCAAAGAGTCAGAACTGTACACAGCCCAAATATCTGGTGACTGTGGCATTCATTTCTGGCGATAAAACTGCTAGAAATGAAAACTGTCGTGAAATAGGTCAGAATTTCTCTAAATTGTGGTGTTCTCATTACTTAATGAAAACTTGGAGAGTGCTGTTATAATTGAATTGGTGTGATATTTTTTGTCATATTTTAACAGAACACAAAATTTCAGTTATTCTCGTTTTACTCCCCCCAGCTTCTTTCACTGGTGTGCAACTATTACAATCACTGTGTATGTGTGTGTATGTGTCTGTCTTAGCAAAGAATTTTAGAACGTTGAGCCTCGGACCTTTTTGTCCTGCTAATGTGTGAATTCCAAGGCAACTTTAGCCAACAGAGCAAAAGCCTTGGGTGTTCTCACATTGAGTGGTCTCTCTCCAGACCATCTGATTTCTGAATGTAAAGTTTGTTTTTTTAATAGCAGTTTGTAGTATTTTAAAGAAAGGACAAATTGAGTTCTAATTATGATTTAGCTTGATTTTGTGTTGATCCAAATATGCATAGCTATTTAGCGTTACATCATGACAATTTATTTTTCTTGAGCATGCTGTGTAAACTTGAATTTCCTATGTATTTTTATTGTGGTGTTTTAAATATAGGGAGGGGGTTGAGTATTTTTTACGGAAAAATAATAATGTACTACGTATGTTGTAGTAACCCACAAATGGGCCTATGGTTAGCTGGCAGGCCAGGTTTTAAGAAGAGCCAGTCACCTCTGGACCCTTGGGAGGCAAGGCCTTCCCATCAGCAGCATCCTGCCAGACTCTGGGACAGAGACCTGGGAGACAGAAGCCTCTGCCTCTGTGCAGAACTATCCCCTCTCCCCAGGTGGGTGGAGCAGAGGGAACCTCAGGCTCCTTGAATGGACCCCTCAGGGCCCTAGGGGTGTGTGGTTGTAAATAACTGCAATCAGGTTCTTTACTAGCCCTTCATCCCTCCCCAGGTGGAGGGAATGCCTTTGGGCAGCTGGGGGCCACCTCCCTGGGAGGCTCTGCCAGCCACACTCCCTGACCCACCCCGCATTACGACTTCTCCTTCCTCCTTCCTCTCTTGCCCCGCCTTTCTCCTTCCTTCCTCTCCCTTTTTGTTCCTTTGCCTCTTACCTGTTTCCTAAAACTTGACTGTGGCACTCAGGGTCAAATAGACAAGTCATTCTCCAGCATGAATGTGCCTTTTAATTAGCGATCTAGAAAGAAGTTTAGCAAAACCCACACCCCAACTCCCTCTCCCAAACTCTGGTGCCTAAAGCCTCCTTTTCCACCTCAGGTTTTTAGCAGGTGCTCCCTGCCCCTGTGAGGCCATCCCACAGGGGTGTCTTTCACAAACCCTTCTGCTTGGAGATGTTTTAGCCACCTGGGGTGGGATGGCACGAGGCAGGTCCTACCACTGAGTGCCTTTGCCAGGTTCAGCCTCGGCTGAGGTCCTAATCCAGCTACCTAATTCCAGGGTTGAACCCTCTGCTGTGGCAGACCCCAACCACTGCCCACTGGGCACTAGCCCTCAGTGTGGAGGCTGGGCTGGTGCCTGGCCCCAGTCTTACCTGTGCCTTTAATGCTTCCAGCATCTCGGATGGTAGCTTGGTTCTTTTCCGGAAGCCTTTGTATTGGTTAAAAATTATTTTCTATTGCAGAAGCAGCTGAGCTATGCAAAAAGTATTCCTCTGTCAGTTCCCCACCAACTCCGTGATAAGGATGTTATTAAAACTAGGAAGGAATGACTGCCCTGGGAGAGAGTTTTGTGGAAGTGCAAAGAATAAAGGCCTCTCTGTCCCCGGATTCTGACTTTTCCAAAGTGCCTTAAGAGAAAGGAGACAAATGCCCTGAGTGGCAAGTTCTTTGTTACTTAATTTTACTCTAAAAATGAAATTCTAGCTTTTCTTTATTCTTTCTTTTTTTCATTACATTTTTGTTCATGTCAAGTATTTGGCTCATCCTCAGAACCAAGGGAAACACTGCTTCACCCATTCCTCCTTTTGCTGATCTTTTAGTGCTTTCATGGGGCCTACCTGGACTCCAGGCACAACCATGGCACAGGAAGGCCTGGATTATTTGCCTGGTTCATGAGATGTCGTGGGTGCTTTCTCCTCACTGGGGTTCTAGAGCCCAGGGTGCGGGGAGCCGTTCTTTCACTTGGGAGTTATAACCATGAAGTTGTCCTGTGCTGCTGTGCCTGTCTCTGTTTCTGTCCATCCCATTGCTGCTGACCCTGTGTGACGTGGCCTTTGGGAAAGATCAGAGGACAGAGTTGGCACCAGGGGTAAAGATAACGCCACACTGGCTATCAGGCTGGGCAGGGTCTCTGCTGACCACTGCGCTGGGCCTGGGGGGCTCCACGCAACCAGAATGACAGCTTACATGTCCTGGAGAATTGTTGTGCTATGTATTTTGATCTTTTGTGTATGCAAATGTGTGTATTTACCATTGTGTGTGGGTGTGTGTGTATGTGGAGGGGGAATCTGACCTCGGTGTTCAAAACAGAGAAAACTGTATTTTTGCCTTTAAAATCCAGTAATATAACGTGAATAAATGAACCTATCTTTGTAACCAAAAGTTGTTTTTCTTTGCCTGTTCAAGAGGTTGTGGGGTGTGGTTGGATAAGGTAGGGTCATCTCCTGGGCTATGCTCTACACAGTACATAATCCTCCCTGGAATCAGACATATCCCAATCTGAACCTCATTTTCTTATCTGTGAAATGGGAATAACACATATAAAAACAATTTTTTTTTTCCTGTTCTGCAGTTTGGCTGAGGCCGGGTTTGAACCCGCCACCTTCGGTATATGGGGCTGGTGCCCTACTCCATGAACCACAGGCGCCGCCCATACAAAATTTTTTGATGCTTAAAATTGATGGTGTATCTAAAGCAATGGCCAATGCCTTACAGGTAGGTACTCACTATAATAGTAGCTAGTGCCATTTCAAAGTAGAATTTTTATCCCTAGCAGTTCTCTGGCCACTTTCTGCTTTTCTTTAACAATCGTAGAGGACATTTTTTAAAAAAATTACCAGGATTGGCTGGGTGCCCGCAGCTCAGTAGTTAGGGCACCGGCCACATGCACCCGGGCTGGTGTGTTCAAACCCAGACTGGGCCTACTAAACAAACAAAAAACACCCAGCTGGGTGTTGTGGCAGGTTCCTGTAATCCCAGCTATTTGGGAGGATGAGGCAAGAGAATCGTTTGAGCCCAAGAGTTTGAGGTTGCTGTGAGCTAAGATGGCATGGCACTCTACCCAGGGTGACAGATTGAGGCTCTGTCTCAAAACTAAAAAAAAAATTACCAGGTAGTCCCAGCTACTCAGGAGGCTGAGGCAAGAGAATCACCTAAGCCCAGGAGTTGGAGGTTGCTGTGAGCTGTGTGACACCACGGCACTCTACTGAGGGCGATAAAAGTGAGACTCTGTCTCTATAAAAAAAAAAAAAAAATTACCAGGATTAGGCCAGGCGAGATGGCTCATGTCTATAATCCTAGCACTCTGGGAGGCCAAGACAGGGGGATTGCCTTAGCTCATGAGTTCAAGACCAGCCTGAGCAAAAGTGAGATCACATCTCTACTAAAAATAGAAAAACTGAGGCAAGAGGATCGCTTGAGCCTGAGTTTGAGGTTGCTATGAGCTATGATGCCATGGCACTCTACCCAGCGTGACAGCTTGAGACTCTGTCTCCAAAAAAAAAAAAAAAAAAAAAAAAATAATTACCAGGATGTTCATATATAGATCTCAGAGCTATTTGTAGAAGGTGCTCACAGTGCAACTTAAATGGAATTGTCCAAAACAAAGTTTGTCATTTTTAGGAAATGTAACCAGATGCTCTAAAGAGTCCTAGTTGTTACTTAGGGATCTACTCAGTAAGCACTGGATCAGATGCCAGCAGCCTCATATGTGCTGCTTGGATTGAATTGGCATTCCTGAAGAAATGGACCAGAAGAAACCAAGGTCCAGGAGAGGTGTCCCCCAGGTGAGGGGCCCTGCTGGTATGAAGCTGTGAAGGCAGAAATCACCTGGGAAATAGGAACAGGAAGGGCAGCCCTGTAACCACTTCAGGGCCACCCGGCTGTCTCTATCCATCCATGTGATTGTAGAGGGGGCCCAGGGTTCAGACCTGACCTTCAAATAGGATGACTGGTCAAACTCCTACTTTATCGCTGCTAATGAAAAACCAAAATGTTTTTACCTCTCGCACCACCACTTTCAGCACTTCACTTTCACCCCGGATATGTGGGGATTTCTCTCCACCAAAAAGCAACTCTCCAGTGGACACCAGCTTGGTGTCCTACAATTTAACTCAATTCTAACACTGTCTACCTGGAAATAGCATAGGATCCCACAGGTGGAGGGCTCAGTCTCACAAGATTGCCCCCACCTCACACACTAGTCACAAGTAGTAGGTTGTGACCTATACTTCTTTTTAAATTTTTTTTATTTTTTAGGGACATGGTCTTACAATGTCGCCTAGACTGGCCTCAAACTCCTGAGCTGAAGGGATTCTTCCCTCCTCAGCCTTGCAAGTAGCTGGGACGACTATGCCTGGCTATAGGTGTGAACTGTACTTCCAACAGACCAGCTATAAATCAAGGTTCACATTATCCCCACCTCAGGTTTGATTAATACTACAAAGGATACAGATGAACAGCCAGATGGAGAGATGCACCAAGCCAGACGTGTGGGAAGGGGAGAGGAGCTTCCATGCCCTTTCCAGGTGCACCACCCTCCAAGCACCTCCACATGTTAGGTTGGGTTTTTATGGAGGCTTCATCACCTTCCATGTGATGAGGAGGAGGATTCATTACATAAGCATCACTAGTTACATAATTGGCCATTGCTGACCTTCACCCTGCTCCCCTTCCTCGAGGATAGTGGGTGGGGCTGAGAGTTTCAAAGCTTCTAATCATGGCTCAGTCTTTCTGGTGACCAGACTTCACCCAGAAGCTTACCCACAGTCACTTCATTAGAACAAAAGACACTACTATCACCTAGGAAATTCCAAGGTATTAGGTACTCTCTTAGAAACCAGGATCAAGGCTCGGCGCCTGTGGCTCAAGCGGCTAAGGCGCCAGCCATGTACACCTGAGCTGGCGGGTTCGAATCCAGCAGGGGCCCGCCAAACAACAATGACGGCTGCAAACAAAAAATGGCCAGGTGTTGTGGTGGGCGCCTGTAGTCCCAGCTACTTGGCAGGCAGAGGCAGGAGACTGGCTTGAGCCCAGGAAATTGGAGGTTGCTGTGAGCTGTGATGCGACGGCACTCTATCCAGGGTGACAGCTTGAGGCTCTGTCTCAAAAGAAAAGAAAAGAAAAGAAAAGAAACCAGGATCAAAGACCAAAGGTTAACACAAAAGATTCTCCTAGTGCTCTTATTGCTTAGGAAATTATAAGAGTTAGGAGCTCTGGGGCAGGAACCAAATGTATAGTATATTTTTATTATGTCAGGAGCACACAGGACTTTGCAATTGTAAGGTCTGGGTTAAGTAGAGCACACAAAGTGAAAAGTAAGTTCACCCTTCCCTCCCCAAAGACACATGTCCACAGAGATACACACGCTAACATGCACAACACACACCTGAAGATTGAGTGACTACTGTATTTATAAAGCACTAAGAACACTCCTGGCTCATAATAAGCATTTAAGTGTTATAAATGCCTGTTTCATTTTATAAAATGCATGTGGGCACATGTGTTGACATACACCTGAAGACTGCTGCGTATATCTTACATAGAGGTATATAAGCACCCCCGCCCCCAAGTACATGTCTCTTCCTGTTTCCTCTTCTGAGGCATGTATCTTGAATTTCACTACATGGCAGTTGGGTGGGTGAACCTCACAGTAAGGAACTCCTCCTGTAATCACCCAGGGCCTCGCCACCAGTGTTTCCCCCATACCACCAGAGTGAAGGTATTTGGAATGGCAGCCTTGAGAAGGCAAGGGGTTAATCCTCCTCACGGGCTCTAAGAGACCAGGAAGGGACATAGATGGAAGGAGACTAAGGACAGTCACTTGGGCTTGGCTGTCCTCAAAAAGTGCTCTGTCTCAGGCTCTGCACCCATAGCTCAGTGAGTAGGGCGCTGGACACATACACCAAGGTTGGCGAGTTCGAGCCCGGCCTGGGCCTGCTAAACGACAATGACAACTGCAACCAAGAAATAGCTGAGCATTGAGACAGACGCCTGTAGTTCCAGCTACTTAAGCTGAGGCAAGAGAATCGCTTAAGCCCAAGAGTTGGAGGTTGCTGTGGAGCTGTGATGCCACAACACTCTACCCAGGGCGACATAGTGAGACTCTGTCTCAGAAAAAAAAGGTGCTTTGTCTCTACTCTCTCAATTCACACAGGACCTGAAAGAACTGAGTCTGGGCCAGGCAGACCCCAGGAATCACGAGAGTGGGTTTGGTGGCTACCAGACCTCCCATATATTACCTCTTTTCTATTGGGAGAGTGGTGAGAGAGAGTGACCTGTGTGCCAAATCTCTGACCTCATGCGGTCCTCATGAGGCAGGGCTGTGGTGCCAGGGAGGTGGCTGTGGGGAGTATGAGTAGAGCCTCCCAGGCAAGGAGTGTTTGCCGCCCCTGACAGAGGCTGGCTGGTGGGTGTGGGAGGGGTGTTGGGGGGAGGGTGAGGAGATAAGAAGTCACCACATTTTAGGTGGTAACAGGTTTCTACCACACAGCCAGGCTCCTCTCCTCTGGTTTCTTCCAGGAGGTGTGAGTTTAGACATTCCTGGGGGCTGGTTTCTTAGAACTGGAACTTCTTAGCCTGTCAGAAAGGAAATGAGGTTTGTCTGGCTGAGCCGGTCATGCCAGACAAGCCTCATTTCCTTCTTTGGCAGAGTCCCCAGGCAGGGAATGTGGCTGCAGCTTTTGTCTGGACTTCAGGACCTTGTACTCAGGCTATGGGGTGGAGGAATCTGCTGGGCGTGGTTGTCACGGGCAAGAGGCTCAAAAGACGGAAACCCAGAGCAACGTGGCACTACAAGGAGAAGCTGTGTGCCAAGGTCTCTAAGAGGAGAGACAGGGTGCAATGATGTCATGCTGCATTTAGAGACAGTGTGTGCCAGGTCACCAGGCAGGGAAGCGTGGTGAGATGGCCAGGGAGAAGCCATATGAGCAATGATCATTACCGCTGGCTCTCTCTGCCTTCCCACTCGCTGTGTGTGTCTGGGCAAGTCAGTTCCCTTCTCTGACCTTCTGTGCTTTTATTTTATGACGTGCTCTCAGAATCCACCCTGGGCCCCCCCATAGTTCTGCCTTTCCACAGCAGGAAGTGCGTTGGTCTTGGGTTTTCCTCTTATGCCTGAGACTAATTTTCCCGTGATCTTGAAGGCAGTCACTTTATTTCTGGGACTTCATTTGTAGAACAGCAGGATTGTCTCTGCCTGTTCTGTCCCTGCCAGGGCTTCTTTGAGTGTCACAGAGTAAATTGTTCAAGTTCTACCCAGTGAGACAGGAGGGTGGGAGTGTCCTTGCTGACTCCATGTCCCTCTTCTGCCCTGGTGCCCCTCCAGGCTCAGGGCAGACTATTCCTTGCCCATGCTGATTGCTGCCCCTCAGAAGCACTTGTCCTCATTCTTCCTCTCAACTGCTCCCCCTTGAGTTTTTCAAACTCAGACCTCCTGATCACCTGATCATCCCCTACCAAGCTCAGCAGGCTACAGAGTACCCAGGGACCTGAGGGAGAAGCACAGGGATGGGGGCAGCTGCCTGAGCCTCTGCTCAGCTCCTAGGGAAAGGGGGTAGAATTAAAGGCAGTGTAGGAGCCACTTTCATACCCAGTTTCCTTTCACTGGACCATCTGCCCTGTGACAAAGAGATCTGGGATTTCTGAACCTTAAGAAGCCTCCCTCCCAGGGGAAATCCTAATAAAAGCCACAGTAAGATATATACATTGGCGGGGCACGGTGGCTCATACCTGTAATCCCAGCACTTGGGAGGCCAAGGCAGGTAGATTGCCTGAGCTCACAAGTCCGAGACCAGCCTGAGCAAGAGCGAGGCCCCTGTCTCTAAAAAATAGCAGGGTTTTGTGGTGGGCACCTGGGCTACTTGGGAGGCTGAGGCAAGAGAATCACTTAAGCCCAAGAGTTTGAGGTTGCTGTGAGCTGTGATGCTACAGCCCTCTACTGAGGGCAGAAAAAGTGAGACTCTGTCTCAAAAAAAAAAAAAAAAAAGATACATCCATCAAGATGGCTATTAAAAAGAAAGAGAGAGAGAGTTGGCAAGTTGTGCATTGTTGGCAAGAATGTAAAATGGTGTAGACACTGTGGAAAATGGTATGGCAATTCCTCAGAAAATTAAGCAGAGAATTACTATATGATCCAACAATTCTACTTCTAGGTATGTACCCAAATGAAATAAAAGCAGAGGCTTGAATAGATATTTGTTCACAGCACTATTATTCACAGTAGCCAAAAGGAAACAACTCACTTGTCCATCGATGGATGAATAGACAAACAAAATGTGGCATAAACACATAATAGAATATTGTTGAGCCTTAAAAAGGAAGGAAATTCTGATGTATAGTACAACATAGATGAACCTTGAAGACAGGAAAAATACTGTATAATTCCACTTACATGAGTTATTAAAATAGTCAAATTTATAGAGACAAAGTAGAATTGTGGCTTCTAGGAGGGGGAATAGGGAATTATTATTTAACAAGTTCACAGTTTAAGTTGGGGAAGATAAAGAAGTTCTGGAAATGGATGACGGTGATGGTAGCACAACAGTATGAATGTACTTAATGCCACAGAACTTTATACCTAAAAATGATTAAAATGGGCTAAGTGCTGTGATTCGTGCTTGTAATCCCAGCACTTTGTGAGGCTGAGATGGGAGAACTTGAGCCCAGGAGTTTAAGACCAGCCAAAACATAGTAAGACCTTGTCTCTACAAAAAATAAGACAAACTAGCCAGGTATTATGACCGATGCCCATAGTCCCAGCTACTCAGGAGGTTGAGGCAGGACGATTACATGACCCAGGAGTTTCAGGCTGTAATGAGTTATAATAATAGTACTGCACTCTAGTTCAGGCAACATGGCAAGACTCTGTTACCAAAAATAAAATAAAATGGTTAAAATATTCAAATTTTGTTATGTATATTTTACTACAATTTGAAAAAATAAAATGAGAAGGCTCACAGTGGTCAAGACTTCACCTTATTTGTTCTGCTTTAGAGGTGACAGAGGATGGTAACTAGTTGCACCCTCCATCAGGAGACTTGAGAGTGAGATGGGCTGCTCCTGTGGGACATGCCACCTGAAGACTGGCAAATCATGGGGACTCAGCTTGGTGGCTGAATCTTGCCTTGCATTCTGCCCCAGATGAATAGCTTTTCAGTTGCTACCCTTTTCTAAGACAAATGCTGAACTTCCCTAGGGAGGCCAGGCTGTGTCAGGGCTACAACATAGGTACAACTGTTCCTTTGCTGGGGCAGGGGGTCAGGGGTGGGGGGAGGCTTAGGTGGAAAAGGTGAAGCCTAGACTCAGTCAGGATCTCAGAACTGAGGCTCTTACTCCCAGAATGCCCACTTGGCCCCCACTTACTGTTGGCAGGAGGTAGGGGTTGAGCTGGAGGTTTTTAGTGTATGTGCTGCCAAAGTGAGCACGAGCTGGAGACTTTTTTTTTTTTCTTGAGGCAGAGCCTCAAGCTGTCACCCTGGATAGAGTGCTGTGGCATCATAGCTCACAGCAACCTCCAATTCCTGGGCTCAAGTGAGTCTCTTGCCTCCGCCTCC
>CAUYRH010155204.1:0-11883 GCA_963574655.1 Perodicticus potto
AGGCGCCTGTAGTCCCAGCTACTTGGGAGGTGGAGGCAGGAGACTCGCTTGAGCCCAGGAATTGGAGGTTGCTGTGAGCTGTGATGCCACAGCACTCTACCAGGGTGACAGCTTGAGGCTCTGTCTCAAAAAAAAAAAAAAGAAAGAAACAAATATTGGTCATAACATTAAAGAAATTGTACCTCAAATGAAAAGATAAAAAATTATATAGTTAAAAATAGAAAAACGAGATTCACCTAAGTTAAATTGGTATTCCTGAAGAGATTAGAATATTAAAATGTCACAAATAAAATACTTCGAACATTCTATAATAACTAAATATGCATAATGAAAACATACTTCACAAACCAAGAAAAAAATAATATTGAATAAACAACAAAACATCTGTCAAATGGACGGTACTGAATTTGAACATTAAATGATATCCTGAGCATATAGAAAAGGAAAAAAAAGCAAGTTAACTATACATGAGCGGGTAGAATTAGGTTAGCCTCATTTTTTCTCACAATACTCAGAGAGGTAACTGTGATGTGAATAACTGCAGAATTCTGAGGGAAGTGTGATACAAATGAGAAATCGAAAGAAGAGGTCAAAATGGGCTGGTAATAAACATTCACAAGTACTATGACCCTAATGAGTAAGTGGCAGCCAGGTGCAATGGTGCACACCTGTGGTTCCAACTACTAGGGAGACTGAAGTAGGAGGATGGCTTGAGCCCGGGAGTTTCAGGCTGCGGTGCACTATGATTGCACCTGTAAATAGCCATTGCACTTCCGCCTGGACAACATAGCAAGACCCTCATATCAACAATAAATAAAAATTTAAAATTTCTGAAAAGTCCCCAATTTGTCTCATCCACTTAAATTTTCATATTTTTGCTAAACAAATGTTTAAGCAATGTCAAGTTTTTTATAAAGACAACCTTCTTTGTGGTCTTCCTGGTTTGTCATGCTTAGAAAAGCTTCTCTCAATTCCAGCCTAAAATACTCATGATGGCTGTCTTCTAATGATCTTATCTGTTTCGCCATGGTCAGCCCTACCACAGAAGATCTATTTGAGGAATACATTCATATACACAGTGTCTCATCTACTACTTAGTATATCAAGCTCTTTGATGATCTTTACTAGCTTTTCTTTTTCTTTTTTTTTTAAGAGACAAAGTTTTAATTTGTTGCCCGGGATAGAGTACCCTGGCGTCATAGCTCACAGCAACCTCAAACTCTCAGGTTCAAGAGATCCTCTTGCCTCATTCAGCCTCCCAAGCAGCTGGGACTACAAGCTAGTTTTAGAGACAGGGTCTCCCTCGCTCTTGCTCAGGTTAGTCTTGAACTCTTATGACCTCAAGCAATCCACCATCCTCAGTGTCCCAGAGTACTAGAATTACAAGTGTGAGCCACCATGCCTTGGCCTCTACTAGCTTTTCATCGCATCAATGGCTGTGATAAAAAACTCACAACTCCCAGAGGCAAAACAGCCGTAAAATAATTAGGCAAATATTACATAAAGTCCAGGTGAAATACTGTATAGTCTACAGTCTAACATGTAGATTATCTTCAGTTAGTGGGAAAAACAGATCACATAAAGCAATAGGTAGCAAAACTGAATTAAAACCTCGAAAATAAAAAAAGTTGTAAGTGCTGAGCCTAAAGGTAGATGGCCACTGATCTTTTGCTCTTTTTCTTTTTTTAAAAGGAACCACTGACCATCTAGAAGGAAAGTAAGTAGTTCTTAAGGCAATCCAAGGAAATAGAAGGATCCAAATACAATAGAAAATCTCTATTTCCTATGCTAATTAGTGGCTTAACTCCATGTTCATTGGCTTTAAAAGGGTGAAAGAAGACAATTTCACAAAGAAATCACACCCAGTAACTAATGTCATCAGATGAAGGTTAGGATTGCACATTCATTGAACCATGTCACACACCCTTACCTTCAATGTCTTCCCTACCCCGTCTCCTTATAAAATCTAAGTTGCAGAGTTACAGAACCATGGAAGACCTAGGGCCAAATGCACCTAATTTTACAAAGTCAGCAGCCAACTATCACACTATATGTATTTTTTAGAGACAGAGTCTCTCCCTGTCACCCTGGGGTTGAGTGCCATGGTGTTATAGCTCACAGCAACCTCAGACTCCTGGGCTCAAGAGATCCTCTTGCCTTAGCCTCTTTAGGAACTGGGACTACAGGCACCGGCCACAAAGCCTGGCTAGTTTTGTTTTTGTTTTATTAGTAGAGACAAGGTCACCCCCTTGCTCAGGCTGGTCTTTAACTCCAGAGCTCAAGCAATCCACCTGCCTTGGCCTCCAAGAGTGCTAGGATTACAGGCGTGAGCCACGGCACCCAGCCTATCACATTATACAAATTTGACATCTAACATGGAAAAATAAATTGTTCGTCACAATATCAAAGTAATTTGAATTCTGCAAACTTAAGAGACTGTCAAAAATCACCAATGCCAACCATCTTTCACGTCGCCATGGCAGGGTATTAGGAAAAGTTTTCAATTAGCAATAATCGCACCACAGATAAATCTCATTGGCTATGATACTACCACTGTGCAAAACTTATAAAAGTTTTGTGTAACTCGGTAGGTATCTTACTTGACCTTAAATAACTGTTGTACCAAATCCTATGCTAATAACAACAAATCATAAATGAACTCTGTACCAAATATACTAAAGCAAGAAACTGCCTTCTTACCAAATCTCTTGCTGCGTCATTACTCTTTCACATTAAAAAAAGAAAAGGCGGCTTGGTGCCTGTAGCTCAAGCAGCTAAGGTGCCAGCCACATACACTAGAGCTGGCAAGTTCGAATCCAGCCCAGGCCCGCCAAACAACAATGACAGCTACAACCAAAAAATGGCTGGGCGTTGTGGTGGGCACCTGTAGTCTCAGCTACTTGGGAGGCTGAGGCAAGAGAATTGCTTGAGCCCAGGAATTGGAGGTTGCTGTGAGCTGTGATGCCACAGCATTCTACTCAGGGCAACAGCTTGAGGCTCTGTCTCAAAAAAAAAAGAAAGAAAGAAAAAGAAAAGTAAAATTATATTGATCATTATATAATCAAACTGAACCACCAGCTTGTTCAAATTTAGTTTTTAATTACCAATGCAAATTTTCCAGAAACTTTTCCGATTCCTATCTATCCTGTGCTTGCTTTCACTTCAGGCAGGAAGTCCTTTGTTCTTTGAAAGTCCTGCTTTCACTCCAAGCAGGAAATCCTTTCTTCTCTCTCCTAGTCTTCATGGATGAAGAACAGGTAAGCAAAATGGTTTTAAAATTCTTTTTGTGGGCCAGACACAGTGTAATCCTAGTACTCTGGGGGGCCGAGGCAAGTGGATTGCTTGGGCTCAAGGGTTCGAGACCAGATGGAGCAAGAGTGAGACCTCCATCTCTACTAAAACTAGAAAAAACCGAGGCAAGAAGATTATTTGAGCCCAAGAGTTGGAGGTTGCTGTGAGCTATGATGACGCCATGGCACTTACCCAAAGCAACAGCTTGAGACTGTCTCAAAAAAAAAAAGAAAGAAAAAGAAAAAAAAAATTTTTTTTGTAGACTTAATGAAATCCATCCCTAGGTTTAAAATATTTCACTATTACATGCTAATTATCTAGTCAATTCACTCCTTATGGCTGTTTTAAATTCACTATAGCTAGCTACAAATAACATTCTGTATTATATTCAAGTAGGCAAAAATACTAGTTATTCTGTTAGTAAGATTGACCTTTGTTTTATATGCTAATTATAATTCAGTAACAATTTGTCAATTTCCTGTTTTGAGACTTTTTCCTAATTCATTTATTAGATAAAATTACCAATTTTTAAATATTCTATTCCGATACCTAAATTAGCTCTTATTTCTAATTTTTACTTGATTCTCCTAGATTCTTAGGTAGATAATCATTCAGTGGCTCATTATTTAGTTACTATGTGTTTTGCTTGTCTTATTCTCCTGCATTAGCTAGATTACAGTGGTTCTCAACCTGTGGGTCGCGACCCACAGGAACTATATTAAAGGGCCACAGCATTAGGAAGGTTGAGAACCACTGAGCTAGAACATCAACAAAAAGTATGAACAATAGTGATATCTATCATTTTATTATTTCTGACTTTTAAAAGAAATCTGGTTTGCTTAATTATATATAATATATAGAACATATATATACATACATATATACATACATATAAAATTACTGTTGGTTTCCAGTAGCTATTATTTATCACATTAGTTTCATTCTTTTCCGATGGTTTTAAGTTAGATTTTGTTTGTTTTTTTCTTCTTAAAGGTCAAAAATGAAAGCTGAGGGCAGTGCCTGTGGCTCAGTAAGTAGGGCGCCGACCCCATATACCGAGGGTGGCGGGTTTGAACCCACCCCGGCCAAACTGCAACAACAAAAATAGCTGGGTGTTGTGGCAGGCGCCTGTATTCCCAACTACTGGGGAAGCTGAGGCAAGAGAATTGCTTAAGCCCAAGAACTGGAGGTTGCTGTGACGCCACAGCACTCTACTGAGGGCGACAAAGTGAGACTCTGTCTCTTTAAAAAAAAAAAAAAAAAAAGCTGAATTTTTTTAAAGCCCTTTTGACATAAATCATTTTTCTTCTATACCTAATTTGTTGAGATGTATATATTTTCTGAGATGTATATTAATGATCCACAATCATAGGATTAGTTCTGCTTTAATGTATAATAGTAGTATTAGTAGTAGAAGAAACAATATATGTATTTACTTAGCATTCCTAAATAGAATCCCATTGATCATTTGCTATTCTTTTGGTTTCAACTTGCTAAGATTGTACTATGGATTTTGCAACCAACACTGGGATTGTTCTAGACAGAGCACTTCTGTGATCATGATATCAAGGTTTACTTCTTTGGTTTTTTTTGGAGACAGATTCTCGCTTTGTTGCCCTCAGTATAGTGCCATGGCATCATAGCTCACAGCAACCTCAAACTCGGGCTCAAGCCATCTTCTCGCTTCAGGCTCTCGAATAGCTGGGACTACAGGACCCACGACAACATCCAGCTAATTTTAGAGACAGGGTCTTGTTCTTGCTCAAGCTGGTCTCAAACTCCTGAGCTCAGGCAATCCACCTGCCTTGGCCTCCCAGAGTGCTAGGATTACAGCCATGAGCCACTGTATCCAGGTTCCTGATCGATTTCTTGTAACCAATTCAGAAACCAATCTCTCCCTTCCCAATATAACCTTTTTTTTTTTTTTTTTACTATGCTGCCTTCTTACTCCACTGCCATTTAGACTTCTTAAAAGGAATTTTTTGAGAGAAAGAGAGGGAGAGAGAGGGTTTTTTGAGACAGAGTCTCAAGCTATCGCCCTGGGTAGAGTGCCATGGCGTCACAGCTCACAGCAACCTCAAACTTTTGGGCTCAAGCAATTCTCTTGCCTCAGCCTCCCAAGTAACTGGGACTAAGGCGCCCACCACAATGCCCAGCTATTTTTTTGTTGTTGTTGCAGTTGTCATTGTTTTAGCTGGCCCGGGCCAGGTTTGAACCCAACAGCCTCGGTGTATGTGGCTGGTGCCCTACCCACTAAGCTATAGGCGCTGCCAAAAAGGAATGCTTTTTTGAACATTTATAATATGTTCTTACTTATAGTCTAAAAGGTCAGAGAAGTTCTCTTAGCCTAGACCCAAATGTTAATTTTTCCCCCCAAAGGACAAAACTCCCCACCAGCAGAAGTTCCTAATGGAATTATGCCAAATAGTGAGAAATTCCCTGGTGACATTCCATGACTCATTAGGAGAAAGCTTAAGTATCATGCCCTTTGAGTGGAAAGACTAGTTTAGCCAGATTACCCAGAACAATGAGTTAAACATCTCATATGTCTACAAAGCTGTACATGTTATAAGGTATTTTTGTGAGGTGTCTAATAGCACAAATCAACAGGTCATACTTGGAAGCAGCAATAATATAAATCTAAATGTTGACAATGGATTTTCAACACAAGCCAAAGGCCAGTATTTCTAAAACAACTCTGTCAAGTTTCTTCCGTGCCACCCACCCTCCAAATTCAAAGCTATCTTCTGATTCTAGGAATAAGAAACATTATTTTCAGTGTTAAAGAAATGGAACAAAACATAGGAAAACCTAATTCATCAAACAAAAAAATAAAATTTCTATATGTCAAAATAGACATAATCTTAAAAGGCAAAGAATTACTCTTAACAAACCTTTAAAATAACACACGCAGGCTGGGCAAGGTAGCTCACCTTAGCTCAGGAGTTCAAGACCTGCCTGAGCAAGAGCAAGACCCCATCTCAGCCAGGCAGTGTGGCAGGCACCTGTTATCCTAGCTACTTGGGAGGCTGAGGCAAGAGAACCCCTTGTGCCCAAGTTTTGAGGTTGCTGTCAACTATGACACCACTGGGGCAACAGCAACAAAGAATCTCAAAAAAGAACAAACAATAACAACCCAAACCCCCAAAAAACCCAAAACCAAAAACATGCAATTTGCTAAAAAATTCTGCAAAGTTTTCAACTTTCTTGGTAACTTTTAAAATAAAATTACTTTATGTTTAACCTAGCATAATCAAACATTTTTAAAAAGTTCCTGATAGTTTTAAAGACATAGTAAAAACTGGCATTTTAATGCAATGATAGTGAAAATGCAGATTAGCAAAGCCTTCTACAACATAATTAGTAATATTTATTAAGAATATCAAAAAATGTTTGTTTTCTTAGACTTACCAATGACCATTCCTACAAATTTATCCTTAAAGAAATAATCAAAATTTATGTATAAATTTTTACATTGGGAAAAGCCACAGAAGCATTAGTTATTTAAATAACTTATATAAAACAACCTAAAAGTCAAAATATGGGGAATATTATAGTATAAGCAGATGAAAAAATGTTATATATGTTAAAATACTTAGAAGGAGGTTGTTAGGGGGAGAGATTTATAATTTTTAAAGGTAAAACATTCTAAGACTGGGCAAGGTGGCTCATGCCTGTAATCCCAGCACTCTGGGAAGCTGAGGCGGGAGGATCACCTAAGTTCACAAGTTCAAGACCAGCCTGACCAAGAGCTAGACCTTATCTCTAAAAATAGCCCGGCTTTGTGGCACTTGTAGTCTCAGCTATTCAGGAGGCTGAGGCAAGGGGATTGCTTGAGCCCAAGTGTCTGAGTTTGCTGCGAGCTATGATGCCACAGCACTCTACGGAGGGTAACAAAGTAAGACTCTGTCTTTAAAAAAAAAAAAAAAAAGATAAAATATTCTAAATATCTGACTTTTAAAAAACACTTACTTGGCTTGACACCTGTAGCTCAAGCAGCTAAGGTACCAGCCATATACAGCAGAGGTGGCAGGTCTGAATCCGGTCCGGGCCTGCCAAACAACAATGACAACTACAACCAAGAAATAGCCGGGCGTTGTAGCACGCCCCTGTAGTCCCAGCTACTTGGGTGGCTGAGGCAAGAGAATCGCTTAAGCCGAGGAGGTGGAGGTTGCTGTGAACTGTGATGCCATGGCACTCTACCCAAGGGCAACAGCTTGAGGCTCTGTCTCAAAAAAAAAAAAAAAGAAAGAAAGAAAAACACATACTATACATATTTTTAATAACAACAACAACAACAAATTTTGGCGTAATCCTCTTTCAGTTCAAGGTGCCAGTATAAGCATGTGTTTATCTCTTCTTCCTCCTAAGGACTTCGATTTTTCTCAAGAACTGTTAAAATATTTTAATTAAAAATATTTATTAAAAAGACCAGGTGGATTGCCCATGGTTCTGAAGGATGAAAACAGATGGAAGAACGTGAACTGAGTGAGCAGAGCGGAGGGAGCAGAAGAGCAGAATACTCACAGAGGGGCTGCAGCGAAGAAGGAAGGCTAATCTTCTGGGCAGAACCCCAGAGAGGCGCCAGCTCAGTGACCGTCGTACGAGGAAGGTCAGTAGTGAGAAGTGGGACTGAAAACATCTGTCATAGCAAGAAGTCAACAGAGAATGTCTAAAGTTGATGAACCAAAAAATAAACACTATAAGCATATTATTTAGAAGCATGGTGTTATGTCCCCAAGAGATATGAACCAAAAAGGTTTTTAAAAGTAGTTAGTTGCCTCTGGGGAGCAGAGCTCTTTCTTTAATAATGGCCTCTTGAATTACTACTATTCGATTATTTAAGGTTTTTAAACTAAGTATATACAGAGTATTGATTTTTAAGTTTTTATTTCTTATTTTACACTTTGTTCATTTTCCTTTAATACATAACCCTAAGTTTTACTTCCTTCCCACTACATCACAGACCATAGTAATATTTTAACTCATAAAAGTCATGAAACAGATCTAGTGGGACACAACCAGCATTTCTTTTTCCCAACTGAAAAGAAAAATTAAATACGGGTATTGTTGGTAGGGCTTTCATTTCAGCTATAAAGTTTTACATTTAAGAGTATGTGTATGCATGTATACACACACCAGGATTCTGTGTAAAATATCTTCCTTACTGCATCTATTCTTAACCTTGCAGCCAGAAGTGACCCTATAAAAAAGTGAATTAAGGGCTCGGCACCTGTGGCTCAACAGGCTAAGGCACCAGCCACGTACACCTGAGCTGGTGGGTTCGAATCCAGCCCCGGCCCGCCAAACAATGACGGCTGCAACCAAAAAATGGCCGGGTGTTGTGGCGGGCGCCTGTAGTCCCAGGTACTTGGGAGGCAGAAACAGGAGACTCGCTTGAGCCCAGGAATTGGAGGTTGCTGTGAGCTGTGATGCAACCACACTCTATCCAGGGTGACAGCTTGAGGCTCTGTCACAAAAAAAAAAAAAAAAAAAAGTGAATTCAGGGCGGCGCCTGTGGCTCAAAGGAATAGGGCACCGGCCCCATATGCCAGAAGTGGCGGGTTCAAACCCAGCCCTGGCCAAAAACTGCAAAAAAAAAAAGTGAATTCAGCTCATGTTACTACCCAGTGGCTTTCCATTCTCTATTCAGAGTAATGGCCTGTGTGGTAGCCTACAAGGCCCCTCAGAATAACCCAGCATATCTCTCCAACCTTCTGTTTCAGGGCCTCTGCTAACTTCTCTCTGTCCTCTTCCTCCAACATTCAAGTTTGTCCTACTTCAGGGCTTGTGTGCTTGCTGTACCCTCTGCATGATTCACTCCGTCCCCTAACTTAATAGTCTGATTGAATGTCACCCTACTTCAAATTATAACCCCTATATCCTAACCCACTTATTTTATACCCTTTCTCAGTTTTATTTTCCATATAGCACTCTACAACTTTTTATTAATTCTATCATCTATACCAGCGGTTCTCAACCTGTGGGTAATAAAGGGCTGCTACATTTGGAAGGTTGAGAACCACTGCTCTATACCAACTAGAATTCAAGTTCTAAAAGTGCATGGACTTTTGTTTACTAATAAGTTCCCTGTTAAAGCCCCAGGACCTGTTACAGCCTGTGACAGTAAGTATTTGTTGAATGAAGGAACTAGTTAAAAATAAATATCATCTTAGGAAGCAGCCACATTACTAGCAATCATGCACAACAATTAGGAATCCTCAGGATATTAAGATAACAATTTTAGTTGATGAAGAGAAGCTACAATTTAGACTCTGGAACTGTAAATTATGGCTATGCAAAATATTAAGCTGCTGGCATTCTAAATGTGCAGAGCCTACAAAATAACCTTTGTAAACATCAGAAGTAACAAAGAATGCCTGTATCTCGGCCATGATTTTTTTTTAAAGAAAGAAAAAGCCGGAGTGGCACCTGTGGCTCAAAGGAGTAGGTCGCCGGCCCCATCTGCCGGAGGTAGTGGGTTCAAACCCAGCCCTGGCCAAAAACCACAAGAAAGAAAAAACTCCTAGGAGAACCTGTTTCCTAAACAGCTAAGACTATAAAATGTAAAATCTTACACCTTTTCTTGTCACAGTGAAAGCCTCAATTTCAATAACCACAAATTGTACACATTCATAATTTTCACTATTTCTTGCAATCTTTAAAGAAGATCAGAGGCACATCGACTGATAACCTTCATTTCTTCAGATTAAAACAAAGACTTGGAATACAAGAGAAAAATCACCCAGCAGATCTTTTATTGTAGCACACAGATGGCATGTGTCACTCATGGTTTTAGTGAATTTTTCCCAGTCTACATTATAATTCATTAAATGAAAATATCTTCAATAAATGTCCAATGATTTATTTATTTATTTATTTTTGGCGGTTTTTGGCTGAAGCCAGGTTTGAACCCACCACCTCTGATATATGGGGTGGGTGCCCTACTCCTTTGAGCCATAGGCACCGCCCTCCAATGATTTATTTTTGAGACAGAGTCTCACTTTGTCACCCTCGGTAGAGGGCCATGGTATCATAGCTCACAGCAACCTCAAACTCTTGGGCTCAAGCAATTCTCCTGCCTCAGCCTCCCAAGTAGCTGGGACTAGAGGCGTCCACCACAACACTTGGCTATTGTGTGTTTGTTGTTTTTTTTTTAAAGAGATGGGGGTCTCCCTCTGTCTAAGGCTGGTCTCCAATCTGTGAGCTCAGGCATTTCACCAGCCTTAGCCTCCCATAGTGCTAGACTTATAGGAATGAGCCACTACTCCCGGCCCAAATGTCCAATGATTAACAGAGAAAAAGTCATTGGCTAGGAGGCTGAGGTGGGTGGATTGCTTGAGCTCAGGTGTTCAAGATCACTCTGAGCAAGGAGAGTCGATGTCCATCTCTACTAAAAATAGAAAAACTAGCCAGGTGCTGTGGCAGATGCCCATAGTCCCAATTACTTGGGAGGCTGAGGCAAGAGGATAGCTTGAGCCTAAGAGTTTGAGGTTGCTGTAAGCTACCATCACACCACTGCACTCTTACCTGAGTGAGACACTGTCTCAAAACAAAAAAGTCACTGAGTACTTTATAAACTCCTTTATAAACAAAAGGATACATGGAAAAAACTAATTTCTACCATATATAAATTTAATCAACTGCAAAAGAAATATCTATAAGCCTACAAATGAATAATGACTTTTCTATTTCATGCTATTAATAAGACACAGTTATCTAACAACATAATTGATGAAAACCATTTTACTAATCACTTGTCTTGTGTTCTTGGAGAATACATTTGGTATTAGCTGCTCTACAACTAATCTTAATCCATCTTCTCAAAAACAATGTGTTTTTATCTGGTTTTGCCACAAAACTTAAGGGCTTCTTTTAAGGGAGAAAAAGAAATGAGACAAGTTGAAAGGGCAGCTCACAGATATAAGTAAATAAAACTGAATAAAGTACTGAAGCCACTGGCAAAATGAAAACCACATTATACATAGGAAGTATTAATGAAAAAAATTATGAAATTAAAGATAACCTCAAAAAAATTACACAGAGCAGAGCAAAAAGGAAAAAAAGGAAAAATAATGAAAGACAAGAAATGAACATGAACAATCAAAAGCAATGCTTCTTAGGGAAAGAAAATTAAAAATGAAAGCATATTAAAAGATACATATGAGGCTCGGCGCCTGTGGCTCAGCGGGCTAAGGCGCCAGCCACGTACACCTGAGCTGGCGGGTTCGAATCCAGCCCGGGCCGCCAAACAACAATGACGGCTGCAACCAAATTAAAAAAAAAAAAAAAATGGCCGGGCGTTGTGGCGGGCGCCTGTAGTCCCAGCTACTTGGGAGGCGGAGGCGGAGGCAGGAGACTCACTTGAGCCCAGGAACTGGAGGTTGCTGTGAGCTGTGATGCCACAGCACCCTATCCAGGGTGACAGCTTGAGGCTGTGTCTCAAAAAACAAAAAAAGACACATAAGAAATATTCCAGCCAGGTGTGGTGGCACATGCCTATAATCCCAAGTATTCAGGAGGCTGAGGCAGGAGGGTGGCTAGAGCGCAGGAATCTGAGGTTGCTGTGAAGTGGCTCAGGCCATAGCACTC